>PVIH01011770.1:20996-67381 GCA_004025045.1 Sigmodon hispidus | reverse complement strand
TTTGTGCCTTTTTTATTGCTTCCATTTTGGCTTTTAGTTCCTGGCATGTTTCTTTCACAGATTTGTTCATCTCTTCCAATTTTTTGTTTGTATTTTCTTCTATTTCTTTAAGGCTTTTTTTCATATCTTCTTTCAGAGCTTCGATGATCATCAAAAAGGAATTTTTGGTGTTGCTTCCTTCTGTTTCCTCTTCATTGCTTGGTTCAGGTCTTGTGTTTGTAAGATCACCACACTCTTCTGGAGTTACCATGTTGTCCTTTGTATTATTATGTAATTTTTTTCACTGACGTTTGCCCATGGCTTCAGTGGTTCACAATTAGATGGCTCCTGGTAGGTTGTGGCACTTGGATTTGTGTGCCTCCTGTCACCCGTCTGGTCAGGGTCTGAGTCTGTTCTTCAGATACCCCTGCAGATGTTGGCTTGCTCAGTTCGAGGTGGGCATCGGGTAGCTGTGCAGCTTCCCTCAGCAGGAGCTGCGGGTCTGGTGACCTGCAGAGTTTATCCGCCCCTGCTCCAGAGTGCGCTGGGACTCTGCAGACAGCACTTGTCCGGGGCGGGGCTCTATTTTCTTGGGCTCTTTATATATTTTAGAGATCAGTCTTCTGTCACTTGTAGGGTTGGTGAAAATCTTTTCCCATTTTTTAGACTGTCGTTTTATCTTATTGACTGTGTCTCTGGATTTACAGAAGCTTCTCAGATTCAGGAAGTCCTACTTATTGATTATTGTTCTTAGTGTCTGTGCCGCTGGAGTTATATTTAGGAGTAGTCACCTGTGCCAATTCGTTGGAGGATATTACCCAATTTCTTTTCTATCAACTTCAGTGTAGCTCGGTTTATGTTAAGGTCTTTGATCCACTTGGATTTGAGTTTTGTGCAGGGTGACAGGCTTGAATCTATTTGCATTTTTCTACACACTACCATCCAGTTATGCCAACACTATTTGTTGAAGATATATCTTTTTTCCATTGAATATTATTAAAAAATTCCTGTGTAAACTTTAGTACACAAGTTTATACAACTATGCTCTTTGGCTTCCAGTGCCTCATCATGGAAGAGGTAAAATCTTCTAAAACCTAATGATTTATTTAGAAATAACAAAGTATACTAAGTTAAAGGCAGGCTATTTAAAAACAATATTTTCAATTTTTCTTAAGATTCTCTTTTGGCTTCTTCTAATATAGAACTCAGCTTTCTTTTCAAGAATAGGTTGTTTTATCATTGTTGTCTTGCTTTTAGTTTTTTTATGTCTAATAAAGATTTTTATAAAAGAAAAGAAATAAATATTTTATCTTTTTAAAGATAAACTTAGTTTTAAATAAATCTGTAGGATCTTTTGAATTTGCAAAGATGAGCATTTCAAAGTCACAAAATGTTGCTTTTCTTAGTTTTTGCTGTATTGTTGAAGCTCATTGTTTACTGAAACTTTGTAAGCCTTTGTTTCTTCACCCTCTGAATTGAAACAATAATTATATTCCTGATACAAGGTTAACACAAGGATTACACAGAAAAGAGCAATTAGCTAATGCTGGTATTAATATCACCATTACTGATTTCACTGCCTTGGTTGTCTCGTGGGTCTGGAGGACATTAGAGTAGTAAACATGTGCAAGGACATTGCAGTTGTTGTGAAAAAACATGCACAACAAAGTTAATAGTGTAATGTCTGATTAGATAGATAATAAAATGTGGTAAAACCCCTCCTCCAATTGAAAACTCTTTATTCATTTCTAGAACATATACCCCAAGGGCTGAAATTAACAGATTTACAATGGTGGGAAACTTTTGAGTTATCAGGCTGATAAATAAAAGTTGAGTTACACTATGTGTAACTAAAAAGGAGAAATTCACTGGCCAACATCTATGTATAGTAGAAATGTCTGTATTTTGGTTCCCAGATTCTACGCATAATGGAGTCCATTTGGGAGACTGAATCTCTGGACTTATGCCTTCTGCCATATGGTTGCATCTCAACTGGTGACAAAATAGGTATGTAGTTACATCAGGCAATGAACACACCACTCTCAATGAAAGCATTCCATAGCTTAGAAGTTATAGTTAAAAATCAAAAGGTGGAAATGTCCCTGGGCTGTAAAAAGTGACTTTGAGTTCACATGTTGAAGACACATGAATCCTTGACTCAGGCCTGTGACCACACATGAGAATGTAGTGGGATTATGGTTCGTTGTAAATATTTGTCCCTCCTACTAGTTTAATAAAAATGCTGATTAGCCAGAGGCAGACAGGAAGTGTGGGTGGGGCTACTAGACTAAGAAAACTCTGGGAACATCTCAGAGCAAAGCACAGACTCCAGCAGAGACGTTGCAGAGATGCCAAGAGACACAGAGGAAAGAAGTTAAATGCTGCTGAGAAAAGGTACTGAGCTGCATGGCTAAACAAGAATCATGGGTTGAGTTAAGCCTGGGCCCTAGACTGATCAGCATAAAATTAATATAAGCCTGTATGATTATTTGAGGCTAAGTGGGGCTGAGAGTGGGTCCAAACCTCTGGGCTAGACAGCAAAGTCTGGTCCAAAAACCTAATACAACATAAGAATGATCATCCTGAAACCTGGCTCCCTCCTCACCACCACAGCTCATTTCATTGTACATTAAGTTTTTCTTTTGCAAATGACATTTAAAATTATACAAAAAGAACTGTCACTTCTTTTTAAATTCCAGAATTCACATTACTGAAGCTATTACAGTACAGTCTTCTCAGGTACTTTTATAGACATTTAACATTTTAGTTTTAATCACACTTATTTTTAATTAAGGTTCTGATATGAGAACTGCACAAAACATTTGGTCATGTTACCTAAGAGGGGAAAGGTATCAATCACCAAGCAAGGAGAGTTAGGCTTGGCACATAGTGTCTTTATTGTTTCTCCTCAAAAGCAGCCATCTTTTCTTCTTATTCAAGGATATTGGGAGAATATTCCAGACAAGTTCTGCAACCGTTGGATGTTGATCCCTTTCCTAAAAACAAACACACAACAACAACAACAAAATAGCTCATGTCTTTAGCCTAAAAAAAGTATCATACAAAAGAAAAAACTCTACTCTACTCAGCCAAGACTTAGCAACATCAGCCTCCATTGAACTCTGACTTTGTGACTCTTCACATAGGAATGATCGAGATTGTAAAGGATGCCACAACAATCGCTAAAATTCAACAGAGCACAGTGGGTAACACGGGAGCATTCAAAGATGAAGTCCTGAATCACTGGCTCAAAGAAAAGTGCCCTATTGAGGAAAAGGTGAATTCTCGCTCTCCTGCCCACACCCCAGGCCCATTCCTCTGTCCAGTTTGCCTTCTATCTGACAGTCTCGACTTCTGGTCTGGGCAAGTTCTTCCGATGACTATCTCTGTTTCCCAGTATATTGGTGAAGTCTTTTACTCCTGTAGCAGTGGTGGTTTCAAGGGTTTTCCCGTGATGACATAGCTTATCTGTGAGGCAGAGTGCCTAGTTCCAGATCTAGAAACATTTGCTTTGTCTGGATGCCTAGTCAAGCTTTCATAGAATTTGTTTCTGTGAAATAGACTGTTAGCACTTTTATGGTTATTTTTGTTGCTCAACACAAAGATTCAGTTAATATTATATATATATGTATATATAAAATATTTGCAGTTTACTACTGCAATCTAAATGATAGATTATGGATGTTGAAACACCATCTTGCTGAAGTGCAAATGCTGTATCCTTTATACACTATTTGGTTGGGCTATCTGGTTCTGTTTAAAGTTCTACTGCACAAGAATAGCACCTGACATTCACATGGCTAGCAGCCTTTGGTGGAGAAATGTCATCAGTAGCCTTTATTAATCTGTTATACATGAAGACTTGTGAAACCATCCATCCATTCAAGTGCTCACAAGCAAAGCATAATTGCAGAAATGTCTATGAATTCTGTACAGTTATAGGCAAGATGAAGGCAGGAACTTTGACTAAATTACTGTAGCCTTTTGATTCTTGGGTCCCCTTTATGTCTTGGTGCTTGGTTGACTCTTCACTGAAAATACAAGCAGAACAATGTGACAGATGGGACTTCTTTGATAGACAACTGAGACTGCACTGATTTACTTGCTGTCTGAAGTAATTCCTAGAACACTGTCTTTCTGAAAGGCATTTGTAATTGGCTCAGGCTGCTCTCTGTAGGTGGAAAGCAATTGACATTCATGTGCATTCTCATCAGTTTCAGGCAGCAGTAGAAAGGTTTGTTTATTCCTGCGCTGGCTACTGTGTGGCGACATTTGTTCTTGGAATAGGTGACAGACACAATGACAACATTATGATCTCAGAGACAGGTGAGTTTGCCCACTATAAAATAAAATTGTTATTGTAGTAAAAGATAAGTAACACAAAACATTCTGTTTTAATCATTTCTAAGTGTTCATCATTAGTTAAGTGACATTAAATACATTCCCTTTACCTTGCAGCCATCAGCACTGCCCATCTGAAGCACTTGTCCTCATTAAACATGGCCTCTCCACCTTCCCAGCCCCTTCTAGACCAGGAACCCAGGTGTAGAAGTCAGTGTGAATAGGGACACTTTACATAGAGGGTACATGGGTGAGAGAAGAAGGGCAGGAAGTGAGACTAAGAGAGAGAGAGAGGGCAGGAAGTGAGGATGGGAAGTTTATCCCAGAAGCTAGCTAGCAATGATAAGAGGGATCAACAATGTCAAATGTTACAAAAAGCAACTAGAACAAATAATAAAATACATGAGATATCCTCCAGTCTAAAACACCTGAGTCCTTAACCCTCTGAGCCTCACTGGTTCATGCTACTCTGAGAGTGGCCAGTAATGGCCACCATACCATGAGATATCCATATATGGAATTGAACACATTTTTGTACTCTTCCAGGCGTGGTAGCCAATGCCTGTAAGTCCATAGCTAGTTTGGGCTACATAGACCCTATTATAGACTTTATTTCAGAGTAGAGTTTAGAAAAAACACCAGAGCTTGGAGTAAACTGTTTATTCTTTGCAATAACAGAATTAACAACAAAAGAATAGCACATTTGTGGATTATAGAAATAACAAAAGACCAAATAAGTAAAAACTAATGTGGCCCTGCTAATAATGGTGGCAATAGTTATAGAAACTGACTCAAAAGAAATTTAATATGACATTTCTTTAACACTACTTAAAAGTAAAAATTAATACCCCTCTTGCTGGATGAAATACAACAGTCTGTCAGTTATATGAAGGATATGGCATTTCTTAAACATGATGTTCATATATTAGCTAGAGTTTGATTTACCTGTCTGAGAAGACAAATTTTTGTTGTTGTTTTTTAATGATATTTGGTATCATCTAAAGAACAAGCCAATCAAAAGATGCTCAAGGCTACTGCTTTCATACACCTGCTTCAACTGAAAATATCAAAGGTTAATAAAAGTATAAAAATGCTTTCACTCAAAATAGTTCATTTTCAGACAACTGCAAAATTATTTCAAAAACCAAAATGTTTATAAGCACTTATGCCATGTAATGATGTCAGACATTTTCTTCTCTTAAGGAAATCTATTTCACATAGATTTTGGACACATTCTTGGAAATTACAAAAGTTTCCTGGGCATTAACAAAGAAAGAGTGCCATTTGTTCTAACCCCAGACTTCTTGTTTGTTATGGGAACTTCTGGAAAGAAGACAAGCCCACACTTCCAGAAATTCCAGGTATGTCACCCCTGCCATCCTCATCTACTGTCAACACCAACCAAGCCCACTGTAGAACTCAGCTTTCCTGCTCTTATGACATGGGCCATGACCACCCTAACTGTGCTCTTCCTCCTTAGCTGTACTCATTGCCCCAGATGCACACAAAGAGAGGCTTTCGGGCACCTTCTCACTAAAACCAAAGAGAAGAAAAAATGTCTAATAAGGGATGGCCCTGGGGCTGTGCTGGTGCTGAGGAGTGCTTCAGGAAAGGAGAGCCATGGAAAATGAGCTACTCAAGGCTTAGCCTAGAAGACTCAAACTTCAAGTGTGTTTCAGGGCTCACAAATGAGTGCCAAACAGCACTAGTTTGTGCAGAGGAGACAGTCTGAGAAGTGTCCCAAAGGCATTTGCCCCTGGATGTCACTGTTAGGAAGCATGTCCAGGAAGCCCAGAGCAAGTTACTTGGATCAACACTGATTGACGTTTTCACGCCAGCAGTACCAGTCTGTCCTGTTTCATGTACCCGCCATCTTGTCCCCATATCAGAGGACACCAGGCCTCCAGCCTACAGATGCAAGTGCATGGCCAGTCTCAGGATAGAGCCTGACTCCGGTAGTTGTTAAGAATCTGGAGGTTCCTGACTGAAATTCATGTCTGTGAGAGTCAGGCTGACTGGCTCCTGGTCTGTTCTGTTCTCAGCATTTTCAGCAGAAGCACCTGCTCTAGGACTTACTTTGCTTGTCTGGAAACACAACTGTCCTCCCCAAGCCCAGCCACAGGCAAGATTGCGATCTTGCTCACCAATGCTCTACTGTGTGGTCATCTCTTACCTCTCTTGGACTTCCTTTCCTTTGCATGAGAGCTCTGGCCCCTGTGCTGACTGTACTTCCTAAGCCTCCTGACTCATCCTGATGTCTTCATGCTGTGTTCACCTTGTTTAAGACAGGACATGGATTCAATATGCACTTACTAAATCCCTGCTGTATGTGCTTCAGAGCACTGGGCCAGGCCAGTATTGTTCCTGAAACAATAAGGGATCTGCCCACCTTAATCCTCATCAAATGTAATTATTCCCCAATTTCTTATATTTTTAAAGCATTGAATCTTGCCCAAGACTTCGGCTTCTGCACAGAAAGCTTCCAACCATCTCACATAGGCAGAATATCTGTAGTGTGCTGACCATTATGGTCCAAAGCAAAAGCAGCTCAGAAGACAGACTGGCACCTCTTTCTGCTAAGGAATACTTTGTGTGAAGAGTGCACTGAGAGTGGTTTGCACAGGGAACAAATAATCCTGTTTGGAAGAGGGCTATTCCTAGAAAGATGCCTTTAGGGATGAAGTCAATTTTATCTTATCTAGTAGATGCAGCGAGGGGAAGAGACATCCAAGCAGGAAAAAAAAAATCATGAGCAAATTTTTGTTAAAGTACACACAATAAGTATTTAGAAACAAAAAGTGCAAGAGCTCAATCAGGATGCAACATAGGTCTCTGTAGAGTGAGTCTTGGAATCTGAGCTGGGAAAGGAAATATGCATCAATTGAAACGGGGCCCTGAGCTACATAGGGAGAGAAAGAGCAGAGCAAAGAAAAGTCATTTGGAACACAAATGGTTAAGAACAAGTTACCCTAATTAATGTCTAATATAGGTCAAGTAGGCGATGACAAGTGTACCTATTACATTAGGTATACAGAGCTGACAATGGGGTCCTCTTGGGATTTTCACTCTGGCCAGTTAACTAGGTCATCTCAACCTCTCTCATCCCAGCATGAAGACAGAGTACTTTCCATCTCTCCATGGAAGATGTATGCAAAAGAGGGTAAGAGTTTGAATATGATGATATGCTATCTCCCTCAGATAAAGGAGGTTTTCATATTCTTAGGACTTGGTTTATCTGTTGACCTTAATCTGGAAAATATACAAATCTAAAACTGGAGGCATGCCATTGGAATACCCATAAATCCATTTATAGGTTATTCCACCCACATAGAATGTTATTCAGTACTCAAGCTGTTAGAGCCCTGGTACTTTTAAATAGCACTCAGTATATCAATGAACTCATCTTCTAGATGTTTAGTTTCTTTTAAAGGATTGCTGTGTCTACTGTAGCAATACAGTATGTGTTTCATTATCTTCCAAGTGTACTCTACAACCATCATCTGGGGAATTCCCATTGGTCTCAGTTTCTATTTAAAAAAAAAAAAACACTGCTTCTCATAAATGAGATTTGGTTTGGTTTGGTTTTTAACTTCTCAAAGTTGAAGGGAGAAATGGACTAGATAGTCCCTTTGGCTAGTATTGTAGCTGAAGATCACTCTGTGTAAATATACGTGATATGGAAATTTGTTTTTGTTTTTATTTCTGAGGCCTATTGTGAATTCTTCCCCCTTCCCATCTACATTGTTACATTATTTTTACCTTTGTATATCCAAATAGAACACCTCAAATCTTTTTGGTACAAGGCTGAAAGGTACATAACACAGAGAGAGACAGAGACAGAGAGACAAAGACAGACAGAGAGGTCATTCTTAATACAGACTAAAAGGAAACAATTATGGCCTTTCTACACTTAATGAATTTTTATCTAAATATTTTAGAGACAATGATATATCTCTTTGCCTAGTGTAAGAGTTATGTTCAAGTGCATAAATATGAAACTATTAATTCAATCTCAATGAAATAATAGGCAAAGGTCAGAGACTGTCTCTGTTCAGACTCATCACAGAGTGCTTCTTCCTGTATTGTTAAGTCTACAAATTAACAGGTTTTTTTTCTGATTTGTCAAGATAAGTCTTAAGAATGTTGTCTGGCCAATGCACTGACCTTTATTTTAAAATATATATAATGTATGTTTTGGCTGGACTATTTTTCTCCACTGTGTCCCTCTGGCTGGCAGAAACAACCTGTTTTTGTTCAATGATGAATATTTGTCAGTTTTTCTTTCCCACCCTCCAACCTCAGAATCTCACCCTGGAGTTTCTGTTTCACAGTTCTGATGTCTCTTCTTTACTTAGTGAACATTGCTGTTCATTTCCAAGGCAGAATGGGGGTTTGAGTTGTTAGAAAGTTTCCATATGACCTTGAACAGTCTAGAACTACTCTTCAATGGTTAAGAATTAGTTGATGGCATGTATAAAATTAGTTGGTTTAGTGAACCAGCAGCTGGGTGATTAATAAATCAACCCAAGGCTTGGGCCCTGAAATGGTAATGAATTCCTTTGTTTCCAAGATATGTGGAGGTGGTAGCCTATAAAAACATTTCTTTTTTCAGGGCTTAGATGCTACAATTAAAGCATTTAAACAACAATGAAATTAAGAGCACATGTACTATGCAGGCTCAACCTACTTATTAGCTACTAGTGGAGAGTGCTCCAGCTAGTGTCCTCGGTGCTGATGCAATGTTGTCCACACTAAGTAGCTTATGAATCCAAGTCCCCAAGCCAGACTCTCCCTTCTTCACTCGACAGCACACAGCCTCTCACAGGCAGTTAAGAAGAACAGTGTCTGAGCCCTGGAAGAAAAAAAAAAAAAAAAAACCTCACTTTCAACAGTCAGTAACTTCTGTGTTCTGGGTTTTTCCCTGAGCTCCCGACCACATCCTCATAACCACTCAAGCCACAGTCCTCTGGGCTAAAGTAGTGTGACCAGGACATGCTCACAAGCATTGTCACTGAGTACAAATAACAGAAATGAAACTTCAGGGGCCTGAGTTGGTGGATCAGTACTCAGTCATGACCCTGCAATGCAAAAGAACCACCTGTAGATGCCCAGTGTGTAACAACCCATATAACCTTCTTCAGTGGGCCAGTGTAAAGACAACTTTTCCCATACACATTATATATTTAAAAAAAAAAAAAACAGTAATCACCCACTCTCAAACCACTCAGCCACTAACTCTGGACTGTCTAATAAGCCATTTTGGGCAGATGGATGGCATAAGAAACTGATGCCCTTAGCATTGAGAGGTGTGTTCAGTGACACAATTCTTCACAGTATTTAGTAATAAAAGTCAACCAGTTACATAGCACTTAATCTCACCACAACCATATGAAATGGCTATTGCTGTTACTATTGTTCTCATCCTATATATGAAAATACTGAAGTTCAGAGAGTTCGATGAATTCTCTGATGTCAATAAGACAGCCAAAATTTGAGTCCGTAGAGCTAGGACTGAATCTGCTGTTAGCCACCATTCCACTCTGCCTTCAAGATAGAAACAGTAACATCTGCTCTAAAGTTCTAAATCTATACAGTCAGCCTGCCAAATATGATCATGCAGTTAATTTTAGAGAAGACTTTTTCTCATATAAGAACCTACATGTGAAAGTCTGGACTAGTAAATAAGCTAGAACCAACAAAAATCATTCATGTAGACTGAAATGCATCTCAGTGGTATAGTGCTCACCAGGCATGCCATAAGTAGCTCTGAGTTCCCTTTTCCACATCCATGAAAAGATGCTAACTCATCAGGGTGGGGTGGCCTTCGAGAGAAACAGGACAGTGGCTCCTTTTACTTCATGTATCTCTTTGGGCACAGGGATGGTTGAATATATTTACCATCACCTGAGAGTATTTACTGAGCACCTATGGATTGGTGTGACAATAACTGCCTGGGGTTAATTTCCCTACTTGAAAATACTCCATTAAAAAGAGATTGACCCCCACAGTGAACTCACATAGCAGGATATTTGCCTGCAGCCCCTAGTGTATGGGAGGGTAAAAAATAATTAAAAATCAGAACATACTCCAAATCAAAAGATGTCTCCCTTAGTCTGTGTGAAAATCACAAGAGTTGGCAAATTAATGAAACTGTAGCCTAAGGTGAAGTCTGCACTTAGCCTCTGTAATTACTAAGAAACTCGAGATGCCTCGGTGGGTTGGATGAGCAAAGAAAATGATTTCCGGACATTAGTGGCATCATTTAGAATGCAAAGACACTAAAGTGCTGGAGCTGCTGTCAGGGAACAGTTGAAATCCGGGCTGCAGCTGGAACAGCCCATACAAGCTTTGGGGACTGCTTTAATTTCCTCCTTCATGGCGAGCAGAAACAAGATTTAGAGTTCTGATAAGAAAGGAAGGGGACTGACACGCCCTGCACCCTCAGTCTGGGCAGCCTTCTGTGCCTATATTTTATATAAATTACCTTACTTGTATAAAAATAAGCTGGGTCATTTTACTTAGATAGTGTAATGTGTCCATCTTCCACTGTCCGGGGTAGCACAGGCCTGACCTCTATTATCATTGTGGTTACTGTGCTACATGCAAATGATACAGTGTTGTGGTTTGAGACTGAAAAGTCCCCCATCTGTGTGTGTCTGAACACTTGACCCCAGGTAACAGCACTGTTGGGAAAGTTGTAGAACCTTAGGAAACAGGTACAGCTGGAGGACACAGGCTCTCTGAAGGTTGTATCTGCTTCCTGTCTACTGTGATGTGAACAAGCAGCACCCTCAACTCCTGCTGTGCGGTCTTACCTGGATGATAGACTATCACTCTGTGAAGCCAGGAGCCAAAACAAATCCTTCCTCTACCTTCAACAGAGGACAGTAACATCTGCTCTCAAGTTCTAAGTCAATGCAGGCATTTTTCATAGTAATGAGGAGGTAATAGTAGATACAGATAATGCCATCTTGAATTCATTGACAAAGATGGGAAGGTACTACACATGTTCTTTTGTTTCTTCATAATAGCTAGTACATGTTTGCTTATGTTCCTGTAGCACCAGTCTTGACGTCTCAGAACAGGTGACTAAGAGCTTTCTTCAGCCTTCTACTCCAGCTACTATTTTGGGACACTGAGGCTGCCACCTTCTTGCACCATGTTCTTAAAACCTTTCTCTTATAGGTAAATCAACTGAAAAAGAGTCCAACTTTTTAAAAGTTCAATTCCTAGTAGTATTTGGGGGAAGCACATAGATTCTCCTAAAAGTTGAATTTTTGAAACATATTTCAGACAGAAATGTTCACCTATTTTACATGTACAATTCTGAGTTCTGACAGATGTGACATGTGCCGACTAAGTCCTGTCACAACCACAGCTATGCTGTCACATGGTTGGCTGTAAAGCCACACCTGTGCCCTCTGAGCATCTGGGACAGATGAGCAGGTTCTGTCTGTAAGAAACTAAGAATAAGACTTTTTCACTGATTGTAAGTGTTTTTGTCTTGCTTTATGTTTTGTTTCTTGGGTTGTTAAAGACCTTCATATTCTCCAAGGGCTCTTGTCTGCCTTGTGTCTGACAGAGTGGGTTCTCACACACCCTGCTTCCATGTCAGTAGGTGTCATCTGGCACACTGTGAAGGTGCTTTCCTTGTTATTCCCCCTTAGTGTATGCTTGTTCCTCTCATCAGATGCACTTAAGCATTGCTTCTACCCTGGTGATGTGCTTATAAGTCCCTTACTTGCCTTTTTCATGTATGAACCTGATTCATCTGGAATTTCTCTTGGCATGTCCCAGGGAGTGAAATTTTAGCTTTATTTTTCCCAAATAATAAATCAGTTATCCGGGTCCCATTTATCAAAGAAAAAGTTTTTTCCTCAGTAACTTCAGAACTTGTCTTAATTACACTTTATAATTATTATTCACTTAGCTGCGTCTCTACACTTTTTATTCTACCCCACAAAATTTCTAGTCTTTGTTTTTAAATGATACTATTTCACCTTTTGTTTTTTTAGTATTTGTTGTAGCAAGCATAGGTTCTCATTACTATAATCTATCAAAATGTCTTCTCAGACCCTAACTATGCTGGATAAACTGAAAACCATACCTGAATTTAGTTAGTGAGAAATTTTACTGAAATATCACTGCTTATAGATTAATAAGTGAATAATAGATATCCTGAGAGGAGTTCCCCCTGAGGGGATTAACCCCATGTATAAGTTTTCCTTATGTAGCTCAGTAGAATTATACAGTTTGCTTAAGAGGGTTCTCTATGTTTTTGTGATGTGTTTATTATAGGTTTGATATTATTTTCATTCTCAATACACATAGAAGTTGTTTGTTTTTTATGATACTTGCCAATTGGTGGGTACTTTGTTATTTTAATTTCTTACTCTCTGTTTTGTAAAAGTTTGCATGGTTGGATAGATGGTTCAGTTAAAAAGTACTTGCCAGATAAACATAAGGACAAGCACCCACCAGAAAGATGATCATGGTTGCATAAGCTGTAACTTTCCAGTGCTGGGAAGGCAGAGATGGGTAGAGCCTGAGGATCTGCTGGCCAACTAGTAGAGATGAATTGTTGAGCCCCAGGACCAATGAGAGGGAGACTAGGCCTCCAACAATGAGATCAGGAGTGACTGAGAAAGCCACCCAATGTCTTGGCATTGACATCAGCCTCTATGTACACACATACAAATACATAAAACATAATTTACCAAAAACTGATTATAACAATATTTGAATTTTCTTTCCCTCAGAGTTCCAGGGAAAAGAGCAAATCACTTATTAATACTAATAATTTTACCTCCACTTTTCTGATTCTATTTTTTTAATGGCATTTTAAAATTTATAATTGTTTTTATAATATCAGTATTTCATATTACATATTAATGTCATATTAATTTTCATATTTTCTAAAAATCAGAAACTGATGTTAATTTAGTTTGATCAGCAAATTTTACAATTTTGGCATAAATCCTATTTAGTATGGTGTGAGAGGTTTGTTTGATTTTTACTTTTTTCAGTACCTTATATGAAATATTTATATCTGTAATCCAGCATTATTTTTTCTACATGCTGTCTTTTAGGTTATGCTGTCAAGGTTGAGTTCTGATTTTATAAAAATAAACATTTCCTATTTTTTCACATGCTTTAGAACAATTTAATGACACAGACAAGCCTGATACTTACTTAATAGGTAGGCACTCATCAAAGGTATTGATGGGGGCAGCAGCCTTTGACTCCTTCCTCCTTCCCTCCCTCCCTTCTCGTCCATCCCTCCCTTCCTTCCTCTTTCTTTTGGTTTCTTGAGGCAGGATATCACTTAGGCCAGGCTTACGTGGAGTTTACTCTGTAGGCTGACCTGAAACTCACAGTGATTCTCCTGCCTCAGCCTCCAGAGTGCTGGGATGACAGGCATCTATTACCATGCTTGGCTGGCCATCAGTTTGTAAATCATTCTCTTTTACTTAGTGTTGAGAATTTGTATTAAAATTTCTAAGTTCATTCAACAATTTAGAAATTTAGAGTCAGATGGTAAAAGGCAAATTAGTTTGTTACTTAAAATACAACAAAGTATAAAAAAATATGAGGACTCCACAACTCCCCATCCCCTCCCTGGGCAGGCAGCAGACAGTCCCATAGTCCTACTGACCCAATATTGCTTAGTTCAGTCTCCACTCCTGGCAGATCCAGTTTTCTCCCCCCCCCAAGAGTGAGTCAGGTGTTCCTATAGTTGGAGTGGGGTCCGAAGGGTCAGTCCAGGGTGTTTCTGATCCCAAGCTGTTCAGTGGTTGTGGTTTGCAACTTGGGCATGCTTGGCTTTTTTCTTGTTTGTTTGTTTAGAGTCCACTAATGAGTGAGTACATCCCCTGCTTATCTTTCTAAGTTTGTGATACCTCGCTCAGGAGGATATTCTCCAAGTCCATCCATTTGCCTGTAAATTTTAGGATATCATTTTTTCTTACTGCTGAGTAGTACTCCATTGTGTAGATGTACCACAGTTTGTTAAGAATGACCTGATGTGGTAGGAGGGGGAAGGGACCTTGAATAAGGATATACAAGGATAGAAAGTGTGACTTCTTTGTTCATAATAATAATAATAATAAAAGAAAAAAATTAAATTAAAAAAAATTCCAAGACTTAAAAAAAATATGAAGACTAAATTCAGCACATCTTTTGAATTTCTTTGGATTTCATTAGCTCATGGAAAACATTACTTTTGCTCACATAAAGTTTATCAATTCCAACATGGTGTTTAAAAGTAACTCACTGTACTTCGAGTTTTTCTGTTTCACCTGCCTGCTCCCAAATAATCAACACAAAGGCTTGATATTACTTATAAATGCTCAGCCAATACCGCAGGCTTGTTACTAGCTAACACTTACATTTAATTTAACCCATATTTCTTACCTTTGCTTCACCCTGTGACTCATGGCTTGTTACCTCATTTTCTATACATCCTGCTTCCTCAGCAGCTGGCTGGCATCCTCCTGGCTCTGCCCTTCCTCCTCCCAGAGTCCTCTGTATCTGGCTGTCCTGCCTATACTTCCTGCCTGGCTTCTGACCTGTCAGCTTTTCATTGACCAATGAAAGAAATAATATTCACAGTGTACAGAGGATTATTCCACAGCATTTCTCCCTTTTGTCTAATTAAAAAAATGGTTTTAACTTGAACATAATAAAACTATACATAACAAAACAGTTATTAAGTAAGAATTATAATTACAATATGTACTTCATTTGTATTTGGCAAAATTAAGAAAATACTCTATTATATATCTTATCTTTGTGAGTCCAAAGTTTTGTATTTAATTGGCCTTTTACCATAACTAAGGAAAACTATAACTATCTAGTCTTCAACTCCATCAAAGACCCCAGAAGGGTGAAATGTAACCTAAGGACAGGGACATCAGGTTATCTTGACAGTCACCCAAAGTTCCTCTGTAATGTTGGGACATCTCACTCTATCTAGCCTACAGTCTTAGCATATCTAACAGACTTTCCTGTGAAGCAAGGAATTTTGAAAGACTGTCTTACTTTGTCTTGGCAAATCTTGGCCCTCACCTTTGTGTGTGCCCTGCTTTTCCAGTTTGGACAGTATATTGAGACAATGACAATTTTTTGTCTATGTGTCTTGTTTTTTTCATAAAGAAAACAAACTCCATACAGACTTTCTTCAATGCTCATAATCTCTGATGTAGATTGGTGCTGTCAAAAGCAAAATCTCACTGTCATGAAAAGCCTTAGGTCATAAAACATATTAAATGCCATATTGTGTAAGTCTTTAAAGTGTCTGAAAACCAACTATTTAAATATAGCTGTGTATGACCTTGAAAACATACCTAACATTACTATAAGTTTGACTATAGTAATATTAAGTATAGTATAAAGATGACTATTAATCTGTATTTATTAATTATACATTACATTAGATTTTTAGATCAGCTGCATAAACACAATACCTTAAACAATAGTAGAAGCATATATACAGTATAACAAAATTAACTTTAAATTTGTAGCAATAAACCAAGTAATACCAATGTAAAATATTTAAGTTTAATAATTGGTTTTTAGATTAAAGTAAATTCACTAATCTATACTTTCATCTTATCATTTCTTTATCTTTCCCCTACACTTTTCTTTTAGAATGAGATCCCTGAATCTAATGTCCTCTGTTTAGCTTTTATCCTGACCATTACCAATAACAACTTGCAACCAACCTCCCTTAAATAACAAATATCCATAACCCGTTTTTTAGGAATGTGGGCATAATATTCTAGACTACTTTCTTATGACTGAAGGACACTACTAATCATGGGGGACCCTGAGAAAATTTGGGATTATGATCAAGTTCTGACTGGTGTGTTTTATGAGGCTGGATCATCTCAGACGGCAGCCTTGAAGCTGTTCTGGATGCAGAATTCCAAGGAATTTGCAACAGAGGCATTTTGAGATGCTGGATCACTTGGACCATTTGTTTTTATTAGTGTCTGGTTCCCTCATTCTGAAAATATATCAACTGTTAAAGGTAACATACATATTAGCATTAATACAAGTATAGAATGTGCATTATACAAAAATCAGCCAAAGATGATATTTTTATGTTTTAGCAGGTAAAATATACAACACATGTCTTGTAGTTCTTTTAGGCTTATTTCCTTATGTTTGTAACCATATTTTTCAGGGGTCTTTCTTGATTAAGTCCAGTTTTCCTTAACCCTAAAGGAATTCATAGACTCTCATTTTCTATGGAAATAATAGCATAACCTCTCCCTCAAAGTAACATATCTTTTGACTTAAATTTTGTAGTCAATATATTTTTTAAAATATATAGGTTGGTTGGATCCAGCAGTTTTCACAATCCACTGTCACTTAGCAGCCAATAGTTCAAAGACAACACAATAACATACAAGATCCAGTCTCTGTATATTTCCCATCTTTATGTGGCTTATTATATATTTTATTATTCTATTTCCCTTTAAGGAATTTTTCTACCCTTTTTATTTTCTCTTCTTAGCATATATACACACACATATATATATATTACACTGTATTCCATTTAAAAGCCTTTTCCATCTAAATCTGACTTTACTGCTTATCTATCTATAATCTTTTCTGTCTGTATGAACAAAAACCCTAAATTCACCATTCAGTGTGCTGGCAGAGCTCTCAAGCCCACTGGCAGAAGCTGAGAAAACCCCTCTGTATTGCAGCTTCTGTTAGAGACTACAGGAATGGGTCGTATAACTAAGCTCATGGCCTTGGCAGGTGACCTCATGTCATAGGCAGCTGTTGGGACACACATCTCTGCATTGAGACTGACATGAGTCTGTGAAGCTAGAAGCTATGTTTATCTCTCTTTCTGTGCATTTAGAACCATTTATTTTTTAATGTTTCTCAAATTTTATTTGGAAATTCTTGCCAAAAGTATGGCCTCCATATGTAAACAGAGTTTTCCCCATCCTGGGAGCCTATCCCAAATTACCACACAGAGACTTATGTTAATGTAAATGCTTAGCTGTAAGCTCAGGCTTGCTAATAGCTAACTCTTACACTTGAATTAACCCACATTTTTTATCTGTGCTTTAAATATGAGGCTCATGGCTCATTACCTCATTTTATATACATCCTGCTTCCTCAGTGGCTGGCTGGCATCTTCATAGCTCTGCCCTTCCTCCTCCCAGAATCCTCTGTGTCTGGCTGTCCTACCTGTACCTTCTGCCTGGCTAACAGCCTATTACCTTTTTTTTAGTCAATGAGAATAAAAATATTCACAGTGTACAGAAGGATTATTGCACAGCAACTCATACCTCTGTAGATAAGACAGATATTTCTAACTCTTAATTTTCTAGGAAAGAACTTGATTCTGAAAGGTATACTAACAAATAGTATGAGACTTGTCAGAATCAGTTTTCCTTAAGCACACTATCTGTAACAGACTGATATGCTGACAAGATTATAAAAGTAGTTTATGTTCCCAATACATTTTTCACCTGCAGCAGAGACCTGCCTTGTTTACAAAGAGTTCTTTGCAAGAACAGTAACATTTCAGCACCAATGTTCTTCAGCAGCCAAAGGCACAATCAAGCCAGAGCATTCAAGATCCAGCTGGGACACTGATAAAAGCATCTTTTTCTTCTTTGTCCAGGATATCTGTGTCAGGGCTTATCTAGCTCTTCGACATCACACAAACTTGCTGATCATCCTGTTCTCCATGATGCTGATGACAGGAATGCCCCAGTTAACAAGCAAAGAAGACATTGAATATATCCGGGATGCCCTCACAGTGGGGAAGAATGAGGAGGATGCTAAGAAGTATTTCCTCGATCAGATTGAAGTTTGCAGAGACAAAGGATGGACGGTGCAGTTTAACTGGTTCCTACATTTAGTTCTTGGCATCAAACAAGGAGAGAAACACTCTGCTTAATATTCCAGGCTAGAGCCAAAAGCAATTTTGTGTACAAAAGCTTTGAAATTAGCATGTGTCAGTCATCAGGCTTAAATTTTAAAATGCAGTAGGATATTCTGAACACTGGCACTTGAAAAATACAGTTTTTCCCCAGCTGAACTCTTCACCATAGGGAAAAAATGGCATTAATGATGGTTTGGTTAATATTCAGCACGAGGCTTCTTTGCTGTTTTTTTTTTTTTCTCTCTGTCTCTATAATGTTGACAAACATTCTAAGTTTAAATAGACTGATGGCTTGCTTACTATGCCTGACGATCTCATGTGTTTCTGTATGCTCTTTAGTAAAATAATTGTGATACCTGTTGTCAACTGTGTTTACAATGCATTTGGCTTTCCTGACAGAAAAGGGTGCAGGCATTGCTAAGCTCTGTTGCATTCTTTAAAGATGTTTCTAAGCATCCCCTCTGTGCCCACAAATGTTGGTGATGCACTAAAAGCAAAAATGTAAGTTAACCTTTTGAGTACCCTATGCAATTAGTCTTGCAGTATGCAGCTGAAATGCACAGATCCTGGACAAATTCTGAGCTTGAGCCTAGACTCACTCTTGCTGGTGTGGTTCTAGAGTTATGGATATAAAAAATAAAATTCCCAAGAGTGAATAACCTAATACAATCAGTGTCAACTTCTCTGGCACAGAAACAGAAAGTGATTAAATGGGCCCTTTGATGTCTGCGCATTATACTCATCTTCGCTCTTGCCCCACCTCCCTTCCTCCTGTCTCCCCAGCTCCTGCACTTACCCTGGACTGTGAAATCTTCTCAGATGACTTGGAAAAGAAAGTCTACTCTAGGATTATGAGAATTATAGTACTAATTTGTGGAGCTGCTCCAAGGACTTTCAAAAAGTACATTATTAAAAAATGGGTTCCAGAAAATATTATTTTCTAAATGCTTTGATATTACATTTTGAACTGAATAGTTTTTTTTTAATGGAAAAAAGATAGCTGCCATCAAATACATTCTAAGATTATAATACACTTGCTTATTCGTTTTTCAGCTTTAAGGACTTTTAAAAACTGAGACAACCTGGACATCATTAAATGTCTTTCTTTAAAGTATTTTCTGGTTTCTTAAATATTATGCTGTTTGTTATTAGTGTTGATCTACCATAGAGAGAGATTAGTAAATTATTTAATCAAATATCTTTACTTATTATTAATTCCATAGAAAGAACTGTGTTATTGGTGTCCTTATTTAAATATAATTAGATACAATTGATACAATTTTTTCTTTTTTAAATTTTCAAAATAGACATTTCACTTAGATGGAGCTCAGCCTTTCTTTTGTGTTTGCAGAAGCCAAGCATCACGTAATTCTGTTTCAGATAAGAATCATCAAGGACATTTTAAAAATGCCTTTGTATTTTTTAGTCACCCCACTTTCAGTATATTACAATTTCATTATTGTGAGATGAGCCTGGGTATAGTTTTCTAAATATCCCAGTTGAATATAATGCACATGCAGGGGTCCGTGAAGCTGTAGAAAACCTTCTTATACATGGGGCCTTCCATGGCTTATAGCTATGGAATGCTCCTCATTCCTGGCAACTAAGCTTTTGAAGTTATGCTGTTTCCTGTACAGAGGGTCATGTCCCATACTGAAGTTATATTTTCTGTATGAATAGAAATTAGATGTTTTATGGCATTTTCATACCACTGTTTCTGCTAATGTAAGAGCAGGAGAGTAGTATATTCCAACTCCAACCAGAAGCCATGCCTGTTTCCCAAGAAGAACCATGCAGTCTTTGTACAGACATTGCCTTTAAGTTGCTGAAATGATCATCTTGATGGTAAAACAATTACAGAGTATATCTATATTTAGCTTTTGAAACACATGTATGTGTATTAGTGTTTTTAAATGAGCTAGCTTTCTCATAAAACTAAACACATAACATCACATACTGGATTTCTTTCTTCTGTTTTCCAAAGAATGTAATTTCAAATACATAGACTTAGAGATAAGAAAAATTCACCATCACAGGTTTGCTTCTTTCACATAGTTCTTGCAAATGATCTATACCAACGATTTCCACACCTTTGAAAATATTCTAGACCTGGGGTAGTCCTGCAATGGGTAAACACCAACATCTCTATCTTCAGTGATGAGTAAAGAAAACACAGATCACACAAGTCAGATGGGTCAGGTCAAAGCAACTTATATGTGTATCTAAGACCTCCCCCCCAAAAAAGACACAAAACAGCTGTTGTAGACCTGATTCAATATGACTTCACTTTGATAGCTTTGTTGATGCTCTGAAAAAGAAACAAAAACATTATAGATAAAATATATCAACTGGAAAAACATCCCTCTTGATCTGCAAACTAATTAAGTATAATAAGTATATCATTTCAGGAGATGGTTTTTTTATTTTTATTAGTTCTTTAAGAATTGTATACAATGAATTTTGGAAATATTCACTCACTGCCTCATTCACCCCACTTCCCTACCCACCAACTTGTGTCCTCTTTTTTTTTTCACCTATCCATGGCAACACTCCTAAAGAAAGCAAAACCTTTCTCTCCCAGCCACTGTCAATTGCTAATAGTTGCTGGTGTCCACTTCCCTCTCCATGCTGGGATTTGGTCTGGCTTGAGCTTTCATGGGGCTTGTCATAACCATTTCAAGTTTACATGTGCAGCTGCCCTGCTGAGTTTTTTGTATTTGTTCACTGCCCCTGTCTCTCACAGTCTCCCTGATCCCTCTTCATGTGATCACTGAGCCTGGAGGATATGGTGCAGTATAGATGCTTAAAGGGATGAATATTCTGCAGGCTCTTATTTTCTGCACTATGGCCACTTGTGAGTCTCCATAGAAATCATTGTCTACTGCAAACAGACACTTTATAATGTGGGTTGAGAGATACACTGATCTATGGGTGTAACAAGAAGCCATTAAGGGTCAGCTATGGGAAATCTGTAATATGATTTAGAAGCTGTTAGTCCTAAATTAATGGTCATTGATTATATTTTTGAATAAATTAGAAAATACATTTCTGAAACTACAATTATTGTCTTTTGCAGGATAAGTTCTGTTTTCCATAACTGGCAGTTATGTTTAACAATATGAAGAAAATAAAATAAGGATTTCTTAAAGATTCTGTTGACTGATTTCTAATTTTATCCAACCTAAAAATTCTGGTGACACCTAATAACTCTACTCTTAGTGCTTGTTTGCTTGTTTTCAAAGGCTCATTTCAGGACAGATGCCAGGGAAATCTAAAACACAGGCATGGCTATCTCTATCTGGCAGCTAAGATGGTCTCTAGTATTTTAATTACAAGTATTAATTTAAGTAAAAAATAATTTGACATTTGGCATGTCTTTTAATGCTTAAACTTCCAAATGTTTCTGAAACCTGATTTCTTTAAGAAATCATTATTGAGACCCATTACCTGCAAGACACTGTGCAATGTGCTGGGGAATTGAGTGTAATGCAATAAGATGGACTGAGATCCAGTTCTTACAGTGTCCATCATATGCTGATGCAAATGTGTGTGTGTGTGTATGTGTGCACACGCACACACATGTGTGGGTATGGGTCCCTGTGTATGTATGCCCATGACTGTTCTGCTATGAGTGTATCTGTGTGTGCAGGCCAGTGGTCAACATGAGGTGCCTTCTGTTATCCCATCTAACATCTCAAAACAGACTCTCTCTCTCTCTCTCTCTCTCTCTCTCTCTCTCTCTCTCTGAAAGTGTAGTTCATGGATTGGCTATAAGAGCTGTCCAGTGAGCCCTAGAGGACCTCCTATAACTGAGACCCATTCTGCCCCTGACATACACACACACTCTCTTGCTCACATGCTGGGGGTACCCATGTAGACTACTGTACCCTGCTCTTCTTTCTGGGAATACAAACTCAGGTCTTCATGCTCGTGTGGCACTTTACTGACTAAACCATCTCTCTAGCACAAAATAGTATTGCCAATGAATTTCAAGTCAGTATTTTCTTTGAGGACCAGCACTGCAGTTTATACATACTAGACAAACTCTCTATGACCAAGCAGTAGTCTCTGGTGAGTAATATATTTTTAATACGTTTGTTGAAAGTTGAATTGTGTCCCACCCACAAAATATATTGAAATCCTGACTCCAGTATCTGTGGGTGTAACCTTATTTGGAAAAAAATATATATTTTATATATATATAAAATCAAGTTAAGATAAAGTCCAATTTCTAGTGTTTTTAAATAGAAGTAACATACAGGGCAAACACAAGATTGGAATGAAGCTCCTGCAGGCCAAGGAACATGTGGAGGTGACACAATCCTCCCTTAGGTCCTTCCAAGAATTTATGGCCCTGACAACATTTTGATTTTGTACTCCTGGCCTAGAGACTATAGCAGGATTTCTTTCTGGTATTTAAAGCCACCCAGTCTGTGATACTTGATTCTGGTCTTCTAGGATGTTGATACCAAGTGGATAAGCCAACATTCTGTGGAATTGTATGGGGAAACGTGTGTAGTGATCACAGAGCTTACATAGCAGCCCAAAGAAGTTTTCTGCTGTTACCAGAAAGATCTAAACATACATAAAATGTGACAATGGTAGTAATGATGAAAAACTCTAATCTTTTAGTAGGTAAGAAAAATAAATTCTTCTGAAAATTTTGCTTTTCCAGAAAAATAAAATACTTGTGTCCAGTAATCATGACAGGTAATCCAATACATTAGTTATTAAACACACACAATCAAAATAACAAGTTCATCTGTGTCAGCAAAGGTTGGTTAGTGCTCAGAACTGGTGCAAACTTGGAGGAAATGGTACTCTGTCAAACACCAAAAGCTGTGAGAGTTGCTAAATCAATATAAGACATTCTAACAAAATTTATCACACTTCTATCTATTCTGTACTTCAGCCTGCTACATCTAGGAATATGTCAATCAGAAAGGACAAAGTGAGTAAAGACTAATGGTAAGAAATAGTTATCAGGAGCTGAGGGCTGGCTCAGCAGATGAAGTGTATGCTATGCACATGTAAGGACCCAAGTTCAGGCCCCAACACCCAAACAATGGTGGGTGAGTCTGTCACCTCGGTGCTGAGGGAAGAAAGGCAGACCCAGAGCTGTGTCTAGTTACTCTGCCAGACTAACAGAATTTCTAAGCTCGAGATTACAAAAGGTCCTTCCTCAAAAAATCAGTATGGGGGTTAGTAAAGGAATGTTGACTCTAGTCTACACATGAGCACACACATGAATAAGTAAAATAATTTAATAATAAAAAAAAGTTACCATCATTGTAACTAAAATTTGCGAACACCCTGGAAGTCTCCCTATAGGAGATGAGTTAGCTAGGCACTACTGAATTGTGAGCTGGGGATATAGCTCAGCAGTGTTTGCCTACTGTACACACAGACATGAATTCAGTCACAAGCACACAATAATCTAGATAGAATGGTGTTCACCTATAATGCCAACATGCAAGTTAAAGGCAGCGGGATCAGATATTCAAGGCCAGGTGCTAAACACCCTGTCTCAAAAATAAATTGGTTAAAAACTTAAGTGGTTTTATATATACAAAATACTGTTTGTTTGAGGGCACTAGGAAATTGAACCCAAGGTTTCACACATGGGAGACAAGTACTCTTACCGATAAGCTTTATTGCCAGTCATTTTTAAATGTGTACTTCAACATATAAAGTTATAAATTACACAGCCTTGTTTTGAGCTCACTGTACTTCAGGCAGAGGCTGAGGCTTGTTCTGCCTCAGCCTCCCGTGTGCCCTGGAGCTATTGCTTATACTATTAGTAGTGATTTTTGTTTTCTGTACATTCACTTTCAGTTTGAATTTTGAAAAATTTGAGTTTCTTAAAAGAAGGAAGCATTAATATTTTTATTTTGAAAAAATGTATTCTGCACAACAATCATCTTTTAACTTAGATTATGCCTCACTAAAAGCTCAGAAAAACTCTTCTCAAAAAAAAAAAATCTAAATTTGAAGTCCATGTTATCAAACAGTGACATCAAAGCTATGGTTGGAAATTTGGGTGTGAAAATGGCCATGTTCAAGTCTCCTTCCTTACCTGGCCCTACTTGGTGCCACCTCTGACCACTAAGAGGCCTTGGTTTTCTCCAACTATAACAGTACAGTGGAGGAGGCAGACCTGCCTGCTGCAGCCCTGGTTTTGCAAAGCTGTGCTGCCTGTGGTCATGCTGAGCTCTCTAGCTCATGTCTGAAGTCCCTCTAGGCGGTGCCAACAGCCTCATTTTCGCTTTTTATGAATATCAGATCCTTCTCTAAGCATTTGTCATTAACAGTGAGTAGATCTCCCAGACTGCTACTTTAGTAAGAATTACCCCTTCAATGTGGTTCTGAGTCAGGCACTTGGAGGATGTCCTGGGAACTGTAGCCTACTAAGGAATACAAGGTCCCTTTGCAGCACTGAACACACTTCTGTGTGCTTCACAGCAGAAGTCTCCTAACAATCAAACCCAGAGCCTTCTGACCATTATTACTTTTACTCTGTTGCTGCTTATATCACATGGAACATGTTTGGGAACTTCCTGTCCTGCATATTTAGGTCCGCAGGTCTGGTGTGATAGTTGGTTTCAATGTCAACTTGCCACAAATTAGAATCACCTAGGTAGGGATACCCATCTGAAGAATTGTCCTGGTTGACTAAATTAACACAAGAAAGCAACCCACACGTGAGCAGCACAGTCTGGCAGCATCTCAGATTTTTCTTTCTTTCTTTCTTTCTTTCTTTCTTTTATTGTTTTTACCCAAGACAAGGTTTCTCTGTGTTTCCCTGACTGTCCTAGAATTGGATCTGTAGCCCAGTCTGGCCTCAAACTCTGAGATCTGCCTGTCCCTGTGTACTGGGATTAACAGTCCAGATTTTTTTAAGGGCATTGAAGAAGAAACATTATTGCCCTTTCTTTCCTTGGCCTCCCCTCCTGATGCCCAGTTGATTTCCCTGTTGCTTCTGAGAATGAATCATTTTCATTTGCTGAAGTCAGAACTATGTGTCCAGGCTTCCTCCCTTGGCCTGAAGACTCCAGGATCTTTCCAGGGTTTTGGTCCCAAATTGGGACTCTTGAGGTAGCCAGCCTTGTGGACTGAGCAACTACAAGGCTATTGTCCTCTCCAGTGTGAGATGACCACGGTGGGGTTGTCTAGGCACCACTTAAATAACCAACAACCAACTACCAGATTCTTAGCATCTTTGGTGTGGAAAAACTGTGGTAACTATTTTAACATAAGCCAAGCAGACTCTCTTTCCCCAGGTTCCTTTCGGTCAGTATTTATCACAGCAAACTAGGACAAAAGGGGTGAGGCCTGAAAAGCCCCAAAAGTCTGATTTCCCATGCGCTCCCAGGTAAAGCCAAGGCTACAGTTTTCCAACACACTTAACACAGCAAGACTCTCCAAATATCTAACAGATTCTACGGGGAAAAAAAGTCAAGCAGAAGGTTGACTAGACGTCCAGTCTGTGTTTAAGAAACACTACTCAAAGAAATGGTTTTCAACATATGTGAAAAATACAGACCCCAGGCAGGCAGTAAGTGTAAGATCTTCCTTGGCAAAAGGTACTATGATCCTGGTGAACTCTGCCTCCTGGTACTCCTGCCTTGTATGATCCACTTGCCTTACATTTGAACCAGGCTTTGCAACATGATCCTGGCAAGTAAACCACGGTAAAGGTAACAGGGATGTTTCCAAACGAGGTTTTAGAAACCTGTGCCTTTCATCCCATGGGCATTCTCTAGCTCTCTCATTCTTGCATGCTCAGCTTGACAGGGTTGTCCTCTATGTCTTGAGTGCTCTGTGGAAAGGCCCATGTGACAATGAATCCAAAGAGTTCTCTAGCCACTGCTGAACTCCAGCAGCAGATAGGTCAATGAGTAAGGATATGGACATCTTCCAATTGGAGCCTTGAGAGATCCAGAGCCACAGGGCACATCTAACTTATGCTTGGAATCTTGACCCATGGAAACAAAGAGAAGTTGGCAGAATGGCTCAGCCTGTGGCCCTGGGTTTTCTTTGTAGTCCCACAAGTAGACAAACATAAAAACTTGAATATGTTAAAATAGAAAATGGTAAGATAATATTGGGCTTTTAAACCATTAAGTTTGGACACAATTTGTTATGTGTTGATAAATAGCAATATATTTTAGAATTGTTTTGAAGATTTTTTTAAAAAGACAAAATAATCCAGGTGATGGTGGCAGACATCTTTTCAGGAAGCAGAGGCAGGCATATCTCTGTGAGTTGAGGCCAGCCTGGACTACAAAGTGAGTTCTGGGACAGCCAGAGCTTTGCAAAGAAACCTTGTCTTTAAAAAAAAGAAAAGACAAAATAAGTTAAGGAATGTGAAAGAACATAGAGCAGAGTCATTTGCAGATGATGTCAGTCAGATCTGGAAACAGCAGAGTCACACTGCAGCTGCAGTCACTAATCCAGGAGGGAGTCACATGTGGAAGGTACATTGTCAGGGACCCTTCAGACTGAGAAACCAGCCTCATACAAATAAATATAGATACAGATAAATGCCCTCAAGTCTCAGTGCCTATGCAGACAAACCTCCTTGCCTATGATAAGATTTTATTTTTATCTCATACATCTTCTTTTGTGAGTTTGCTTTTTCCTTGATTTTAAAGCTATGTCATGCACCCAGCAAGCTCCCAGGTGATGTAATAGTGATAAAGCACACAGATAGCCATGTTTTATAAAGTGGTCATCCACTCTGCCATTCTCTCTTCTGTCTTCCAATTTTTACTGGGAAACATGAAACTACAAGTTAGCTAGCAAGAAATAGGTAAGGGTACCAAGTCTCCAGGCTTGGAGCACTGCTCTCGACAAGTGTCAACTTAATCCTCAACTAGAAAGAGGCAAAGACAACTGGATCAGCATGCAGACACCTTGCACACTTGCTGGCTATGTTTTTGCGTTTGTCTTCATTTTGATTTTGATTAACACTACCATGGATCCCTCAGAGGTGACTAGAACAGGCCATGAGATAATTTTAGAGGTAGTATTGAAGGATGGAATGCAAAGTCACAGGAATATTGAGACCAATAGCCCAAACAGGTTCAGAGTCCCTAAAACATATATGAAAATGGCTCCTGAGAAGGGACGGGGAGGGAACAACAAACAACACCATGTCCAGTCTTTTAAGGTCAACAGTAATATACTTGAATATAATTAGGGGAAGGGCATGCGGTACAAGATCAAAACTCAGATGGTGTTTGCATATCATGTTTTTACCCACACTAACACAATTTAGGTGGCCTTAGTGTGTGACTAAGGTTTGTTGGATATCAGAATAGACACAGCTTATGGTACCCTGAATTGAAGTTAAATATCCTACATTGAGATTACAAAAGAAAAAAAAAATCTTTCACTATGGATTCATTTTTTCTTAGATGCCTTAAAAAATAAATACTTTATAATTTCCTTATGTGAAATCTAGAGCCTCATATGTGTCATAAGACATTCTATTCCAAAAACTTAAGGTCATTGTTGTAAAATAATAATTTAAAGTGTGTTAATTTGTTTGTGTTGTATTTGTTTAACTCTGTGAAGCTGTGTCACTTGCCTGTCTAAAACCCCTGATGGTCTAGTAAAGAGGTGAATGGCTAATAGCTGGGCAGGAGAAAGGATAGGCGGGGCTGACAGGCAGAGAGAATAAAAAGAGAAGGAGAAGTCTGAGAGGAGGAAAAAAGATCTAGAAGAAAAGAAGGACAAAAAGAGCCAGCCACTAAGCCACCAAGCCACCCAGCCATGGAGTCAGAGTAAGATTTACAGAAGAGAATTGTGAAAGTCCAGAGGCATAAGGTAGATGGAATAATTCAAAGTTAAGAAAAGCTGGCAAGAAACAAGCCAAGCTAAAGCCAGACATTTATAATTAAGAATAAGTATCTGTGTATAATTTGTTTGGTATCTGTGTGATGCCCCCCCTAAAAAAAAAGAGCTGAAAGAGTAAAGAGCAAAACTAAGCAACAACATTTTAGTGTCCAACATGGGGCTAGAATAAAACAAAACCCAACAACAGGCCTTAGCCTAAGTACCTTTTACATATTGCAGCAATAGCCCAGAGCAGAAGAACCTAGAACTCTAGACCTTTTTCATTAAGAAAATATTCAAAGCAGAATGTGGTTGAGAAAAGACCAGAGAGAGTAGAAAGTCAAGCTCCTGCTCAGGAAAAGGCTCGTCTGCCTTCCTGCTCTTCATGACTCTCATCTGGAATAAGAATAGATGGAGTTAGGTTCTTCAGAAGGGTTATTCTCTAGCGACCCAAAAGACTACCTAAGTGTGGGAGACCTTCCTTGGACCGACTTTGAATCTCCTCCACTGCTTCCCTGCCTGGGCAGCCTGCCCTAAGTCATCTCATCAGAAGCCTTCACATGTCTAGAGAGCAGCCCTTCTGTGTAGATCACTGATCAGGTCACCTACCCATGTCCAGTGTGAAGATCCTGACTAATGGCCAGTGCAGAAGGACATCCTTATAACCATAAAATGAACATTGACCACAGCACCAGCTTAAACCAGAAATGGCAACATTAATTTACAATCCACAAGGGCCAGTAGGAAATAAATGGACTAAAAGCTGATTCTGAAAAGGCTAATAGCTTTATAAGGGCTCTTCCAAAAGGCTGGAAGGACTAGAAAATTTTTCTAATGGGCTTAAATCTAACTCACAAAACCCTCAATCCAAAAATATACCCAGCTCCTAAGTGGAGAAACAGAAACTGGAACCCATCAAAACCCTTTCCAAACTGTCCCCATCTCATACTCCACCACACACACCACCTTGTCTCATTTTCCTCCATGGAGCTGAGCAGGTGATTTAGCATGGCTGCCTCTCAGCTCTTCTCTGGCTTATTTATCCTTGATTGTACCTCCATCCCCATTTGATTCCAGTTCTAATAACCTTGACTCCACTTGGTCAGGAGTCCATTATGATCTGGAAGTGGGCTCACTGAGTGGGAACATGGCTGCCCAGATCCACCCACCACCACACTGGAAACACAGACAGGGACAAACCATGTGTCTCAAAAATTTTTCACCATCAATGGATACATATAGAAATAGTTTTGTCAAGTTTTTTTATATCATTCTTATACACTAACATACCAATGCTATTAGGATATCAGTGTTTCTCTGCATGCTAAAAATTGAACATAGCCAAGTGTTGGTGGCACACACCTTTAATCCCAGCACTCAGGAGGTAGAAGTGAGTTTGAGGCCAGCCTGGTCTACAAAGTGAGTTCTAGGGCAGCCAGGGATGTTACACAGAGAAACCCTGCCTCAAACAAACAAACAAAATTGAATATAAAGATATTCTCTGGTAGTCATGTTCTCCACCATTTAGCACTTAACTGGAAAAACACAACTGCTCAATCTAAGCATGGCATCCATTCATCCTAGCCATCTTAACAGCAAGCAAGAAAAGCAATTCAGCCAACAGGAGTTAATCTCCCTCTTTCTTCCACAAATGAACTCAGGTCAGCTAGTTCTTCCCTGCTGAGTATGCAGCTGACATTTAGTGAGAGAAGGAGAAAAATGATCTCTGGGTATGTGGGTGTGTTTCAGGCAAACACTTTTTTCAAGCAGCTTCTAATTTCAAATGAGAAACCCAGGCACACATAGGCACGTTTAGTGCTTAATAATATTCAGGGGGAAGGAAAGAATAGAAGTTACATGGTTTCCCTGGAAACCTTTTCTACAGGCCTTGCACATGACTTTTCTCAAAAAACAGGTGAGAGAGCCTAGGGATCCTCCCGGGCCCTGGGTCCTTCATTAAAGAGTGAAAGCCATGACCCTTCTACTGTCTCTACAAAAGGAATAGTTGGGTCCATTTGGCTCAAGGTTATTTAATATCAGGTCTCTCTTTACCAGTAGATTTAATAAGAAAAATGTGCTCAGCTTCCTATCAGCATCTTCTGAAGCGTTTGTGACTCTGGCATGTAAAAGAAGCAGACAAAGTCCTCTCCATAAGTCAGCAGAAGGGAATTCCTCTGGGCATAAAATTTGATAGCTCACTAACTTAAAAATTATTTTATTTTTTTGTCTTGAGACAGGGTCTTTCTATGCAGCTCTGGCTGTCAGGAAGCTCACTGCATTGTCAGTTGGATTTTCTTTCACTCTAGCCCCAGGTTGAAATACCAAAAATGCTATTGTTTTGTTTACTCTTAGCTACTTGGCTTTCTTGAGGGCCGCTATCCAGCTTCCAAATAAATCACACATGGATGCTTATTCCTAATTATAAATGCCCAGTCTTACCTTGGCTTATTTCTTGCCTGCTTTTCTTAAATTATCCTGCCTGCCTTTTGTCTCTGGTCTTTTACCTTTTTCTATTTCTGTATATCTTTCTAACTCTGTTGCTGGTTGTATAGCTGGGTGGCTGGCCTTTTGTGTTCTCCTTCTCTCATTTTCCTCCAAGATTTCTCCTTTTATTTATTCTCTCTGCCTGCCAACTCCTCCTATTCTCTCTCCTGCCTTGCTATTGGCTGTTCAGCTCTTTATTAGACCATCAGGTGTTTTAAACAGGCAAAGTAACACAGATTCACAGAGTTAAACAAATGCAACATAAAAGAATACAATATATATTTGCATCATTAAACAAATGTCCCACAGCATAAACAAATGCAACACACCTTAAAATAACATTCCACAACACAATTCTACATAGAGAAGGCTGACTTCAAGCTCAGAGATCCACCTATCTCTGTCTCCTGAGTGCTGGCATTAAAGGTGTGTACCATCATGCCTGGAAAAGAAACTTTAACTTAAATTCTCCCTGCAGCTATATTCAGAGTGCATTATACATCAGAATAAAAATGACCTTGAATGAGGTCGTACAAATAGTTATCAGTCCCAAGATTCACCTCTTTTAAAAACATTATTTTATATGTATGACTTTAGGTCTATTTGTGTGCCTGTGAACCATATACTTGCCTGGTGCCCACAGAAGCTGTCAAAGGGTATTGGATTACCTGGAACTAAAATTACAGACAGTTGTAATTCACTGTGTGGGTGCTGGGCATCAAACCCAGATCCTCCATAAGAGTTACCAGTGGTTTTAACTAAGCCATTTTTTTCATTCTTTCCCTGGCCCATTCATACACCCCCCCACACACACACACATTTAATCCAGTGTTTTGGAGGCAGAGGCAGGTGAATATGTGACCAGCCTGGTCTACATAGAGTAACAGACTAACCACAGTTACATAGTAAGGCTGCCTCTTCTCTGATGCTGTCATTCTAGGAACTACTTTCATCACCTGAATGTTAGGACAAACACCCATACCACAGCAGTAAGCTTTTCTTCTTCAGCCACACTCATCATTTTCTTCCTGTTTCCTTCTCTCAACCTAACTCCTTTGGCACTTTAGGAATTAGTAATCTAAATTCTGCATCCTTAGTAGCTCTCTGTTGTATTTTCTTCTTTCTAACAATTAGTGTTTTCATCAGGAAGAAAGCAGCCTATCTCTGTGAGCTGTGCTTCTAACTCAAGAGCCTTCTCTTGGGAGGTTGGAGTTTTATTTCATGAACTCTGGCATTTTCAGGCATTAGCTGTAGGTCTTAGCATGATGTCCTCATGTCTTATATCAGCAGAGCAGGTGAAAATCAGGCAAATCACAGAAGAAAAGAGGAACTTTGTTCTCAGGTATGAAAGGGACTGCCCGACACTAAAAAACCTCAGGATGAACAGTCCTGCTAGAACATCAATCAATACCTCAGGCACATGGAATGGAAATCAGTATTAGCCCAAGCACTGCTTTAGCAAGACTCCTTTATTAGCTGAGTCCTTCAAAACAGCATGCTGATTTCTGACTGAAATTGTCCCCAACACTTAGAATCACATATAGCTACTGCTGAAGGCCACCAACTTTTTCAGAACATATTTTCTCTTTTATTATGACCAGAAGACATCTGTGTGCAAGGAATTGTCGGGGTGAGTGGAATGCAGAAATAAAAATATATAACCTTTCAAGATATAATTTGCCTATATGCTTTCATGGCTCACTTTGAGGGAAAATTCTGTCATATTTCCTAATTAACCTGATAAGATATTATTTCTTTTCTTTTTGTGGCTTTTGTTTGTTTGGTTGGTTGGTTGGTTTGGGTTTTGGTTTTTTTGATAGGGCTTCTCTGTGTATCCCTTGTTGTCCTGGAACTTGGTCTGTAGACCAGGCTGGCCTCAAACTCAGAAATCTGATTGCCTCTACCTCCCAAGTGCTGGGATTAAAGACATGTGCCATTATGCCCAGCTAGTATTAGCTTTTTCAAATCAACTGGTCTTACTAAATTTCCTAAGACATAAAATCTGAAGATACCAAGGTGTGTATCACTGATGATTGGTTTACATTTGCCCTACATGACCTGTGCTCTTCTCAGCACTAAGACTGATCACCTGTGTGAATGAGAAATCCTATTATGCTTTCTGCAAAATACAAATCTGCTGTTTTTCAGAGTGGCCCACCTTCTAAACTCAATCCCCTTTCTTTAAATCACAAATAAAACATGCATTAGGTTCATAATAAAAACCTATATGTTTTCTTGAAATTTTCAGAATGCTGTCAAATGCTTTAGCTTAGTGAAGTGCTAGTATGTATCCTGAGTACCTAGAATGTTGTTCTTAACAAACTTTGTCAAGTGACTTGAGGAAAACTTGGAAGCTGTATGCATCTAAGTGTAGAAAGTACAGTGTGGAGCTGAGAGGACCTGAGCCACTTCCCAGCACCCACATCCACATGAGGTGGCTGGCAGCTGCCCATACTCCAGTTTCAAAGAGATTTGATGCCATCTTTTAGCCCTGTGGGCACCTGCACGCAGGTAATACACATACTAATAAGAAGGTGCACACACATAAAAATAAATACTTTTTAAAATTTATTTTTAAAGTTCAGAGTAGACAGAAAGATTTTAGAATGTTTGATTAACTGAAAATACAATCAAATCATTCACATTGTTTTGAACTAGACTCTAAACGTATGCATTTTTAAAAGACAAGGACACATACAGGTCTGACATCTAAGAGTTCAGTTATTAAACAGCACCTCTTTAGGTCCATGACTAGTATAAACTGATCTATTTATGCAGGGAAACAACCTTGAGTCTTGACTTTGAGGTTGCTATGAGGGTTGTGAGCAAGTATTTCTGACCAACCACAATAACTGTATTCTCACAATTATTTTGTGTTGGCATCACTCCCCCAAAAAGTGATTTTTAAAAAATCAAGTGTTTGATCAATAAGACATCCATATACTCAATGGAGACTCTAAGAGCCAGAAAGTCTTAGATAGACATTTTGCAGACACTGAAAGACCATGGATGCCACCAGCCCCGACTACTAGACCCCCAAAAAACTTTCAATCACCATAGACAGAGAAATCACCATGAAATAAAAAAACTGATTTAACCAATACCTATCTACAAATCTAGTCCTACAGAAAATACTAGAAGGAAAACTCCAACCCAAGGAAGTTAGCTGCACTCATGAAAACAGCCAAAGACAATTTCATACCAGCAAATTTCATACGGTTACCAGGTGTTTAAATGTTTGAGAACTGAAGATGTGTTCACACCTGTCTGCACATGCCCGTTCCCTTTGCGTGGTATAAAAAGCCCAGGGAAAATAAAATTGGGGCAGCTGAGTACCCTGCTGATTCTAGCTTTCTGTCTCTGTGTGTAATTCTTTCTGTCTCTGTAATTTCCAATCCACACTCCCCTCTCCAGGACTGTACTAAACATCGAAACAGCCACTGACAAAAACCTAAGTGAAGACACATACATGTCATAGATCAGAGACTTGATTAGCTGTCAGTGGGCCCCAAGTAATTTGCACGTCCAACACAAACCTCTAAAAATTTTGAAATCAGAGAGAACACAAAAAAGCATGGGCCCAGAATAACTGCCACAATTTGTAAGAACAAATTCTGAGGATCCATACTTCTTGATTTTAAAGCCTACTGCAAAGGTAAATCAAAACCCTGTGGTGCTGAATATAATGGGCAGATAGACCAAGGGGTTATGATCTAAAGTCCAAATGATTTCCAGGAAAGATTGTAAGACATTTGCATGGGAAAAGAATAGTGTGCTCAAAACTGCTCAAACAACTGTATATCCACATGAGAATAATTATCAAACCTGTCCCTCGAACATTCACCAGAATTAACTCAAATGTGTCAAATTTCTAAATCTAAGAAATAAAGGCATAAAACTCATAGGAGAACACTTAACTGTAACTTCATGACCTTACATCTAGCACAGGCTTTTAACTCTGACACCAAAAGAGAGAACAACAAATTTATCAAAAACAAAGCATTTTGCTAATGACACCATCAAGAACTTAAAAGGCAACATAGAGAAGTATAGAAATTTTTTTTAACTTTTTAAAATTTATCTATTTTACTTTATGTGTATTTTGCCTACATGTATGTATATGTACCACATGCATGTTTGCTACCTGTGGAGGTCAGAAGAAGGCAGCATTGGATCTCATGGAACTGGAGTTATTGATGGTGGTGACCCATCATGTAGGTGCTGGGGATCAAACCCAGGTCCTCTGGAAAAACAGCAAGTACTCTTAATCACTAGGCAACCTCTCCAGCCCCATAAAGGAAGTATTTTCAAGTCATTTATCTTATTTAAAAAAATGTATCTAAAACAAAGAAGAATCTCTCATAACAATAATAAAAAGTAAATTTAATATTAAATTGGGACTGAATATACATTTGTCCAAAAGTATTAAAATATCAACAGGTAAAATAGGTGATCTGAAACTTAATTGGCCATTGGGGAAATGTCACTCAAACTCTGATGACCACTTCACACCAGCCAGGATGGCTATGACCTGAGGAGGAGTGAGTACTCATGAGGATGTGGTGGATCTAGAGCCTCTGTACTTCTGGTGGAGAATAAAATTCATGCCTACTTTGGAAGAATCCATCTGGTCCTTATAATGTTAAATATCAAATTATGTTATGGCCTAGCAAGGCATGGTGGTATAACTAAAAATGGCCCCCATGAGCACATGAATTTGAATGCTTGATTTCCAGTTGATGGAATGTTGGGAAAGCTCAGGAAGTGTCTCTCTCTCTCTCTCTCTCTCTCTCTCTCTCTCTCTCTCTGTGTGTGTGTGTGTGTGTGTGTGTGTGTGTGTGTGTGTGTGTGTGCTGCCTAAATATCAGGAAGTACAGCTCTCAGTTACTGCTCTAGCACTAACTACACTTGCTTGCCTGTGACTCTGCTCCCTGCTGTGATAATCATGAACTAACCCTTTAAAACTGTAAGCCAGCCCCAGTAAAATATTTTCATTTATAAGCCTTTCCTTGGTCATGGTGTCTCTTCAGGGCAATAGAAACCCCAAGACAAAAAGAGCCACTACACAAACCACAACATTATTTGTGACAGCAAAAGTGAAAGAAACCCAAACGCCCATCAACTGCTGAGTTGGGGAACATACTACCGTGCGACTTTTCAATGGAGTGTATCACAAAGAAAACAGTACAGTAATATCATCACAAAGGACCACATAGTGTGTGATACCATTTATATTGATGTTCAGAGTTGTTGAAAGTATGGAGGCAGAGGTAGGTCAGAGGTTGAGGGTGACTGATAAGAAATAGGGAGTGACTGCCAACAATATCAGCTTTGTTTACAGGATGTAATGAGCTAAATTAATTGTGATTCACATGTAACTGTAAGCATGATAAAACCTTTAGATTTTAAGTGGATGAATTTTATAATCTGTCAGTTATAGCTTGAAACATTTTTTAAAGACAGGGTCTAACTGTGTAGCTCTGACTGGCCTGGAACTGAGTATGTGGATCAGACTGGCCTTGAACTCACAGAGATCTGCCTGCTTCTGCCTCCCAAGTACTAGAATTAAAAGCATGTGCTTCCACACTCAGTAAGTTATTTTGTTCTTTTTAAAGCCATCAGAACAAATACCAAGAAATATCCATCAGAGGGAGACACAAAGACTTTAAAATGATAAATCTATCTGGCTTTCAGGAACCATCTCTGTGTTGACACCAGTCAAACATCTGTTCTACAGGTTCCACAAAACACATCCATCAGGTACTTCAACAAACCATTGCAATTCTCACAGTTCTCACAGTCCTCTCTAGGACCAGTCTCTTGGTAAATTTTGGGCTAAGATTAACTGCCCTTGAAAAACAGAGTTTAAATTACTTTGTCTGTTAGTTTTCTACATATTCTTTCCTGTTCTTAGACAAACTCTAGTACTAACTTAAGGTGTCTTGGCTCTACTGGCTTCATTTCAAGCTTTTCTTTTTTGTTTTGTTTTTAAGATGATACTAAATAAAAGTCTGACATTTTAATTTAAGGGAAGAATGACATTCTAACAATATGAATTAATTTCCCCCTGCTTTTGTCTTTGCCATTATTTCTAAAATAAAATTACCCGATCTTATCAATTTAGTAAAATGTCATGTAATAAATGAGATAATTATCCAAAGGAAAGTATTAACCAATGGCAACAGTATTGATTTCAAAATGATATGATACAGGGCTGGGGAGAGGGCTCAGGTGAATGAGAACCTAAGTTCAAACCCTGAACTTATGAAGTTAACTCATATAAAAGTCCAAGCAGGAGATGTGGCCCAGTGCTGGGAGGCAGAGATGGGAAGCGCCTTGAGACTTGGTGGCTGGAGAGTTTGGTGAAGTCAGTGAGCTCCAGGTTCAGTCAGAGAACCTGTGTCAAAAAGATTTGGTGGAGGGAATGGGGAGATGGCTCAGCAGTTAAGAGCACTTGTTTCTCTTTCAGAGGAGAAACTTCTGAGTTTGCTTCTCAGCACCCACATGGCTACAGCAGCCGTCTATAAGTTCAGTTCCGGGGGACTAAATGTCCTCTTCTGGCCTCTGTGGGTACTGCACAGGTGCAAAAGCATCCATACACATAAGAATAAAACAAGCAAATCTTTTAAAAAATAAAATGAGTGTGGAAGGGTTGCTTAGCAGAAATTTGTGGTAACCATGGGCATTAGCTGTGACCTACTGTGTTTTATTTATCTGTAGCTGAGCCAAACCTGGCTTGAGGAGCTTTAGATTTTATTTTTTTATGTTTCATATATTTTAGAGAAAAGTATGGGTTTTAAAATCTATTCTGAATGTTTTGCTTTTTATATAAAGTTTGATATTGATTTTCAAGAAACAATAAAAATATATAAACAATAAAAATAAAAAAATAAAGTGGAACCAGGGTAGTGATGGTGCACACCTTTAATTCCAGCACTTGGGAGGTAGAGGCAGTCAGATCTCTGTGAGTTTGAAGCCAGGCTGGTCTACAGAGATGGTTTCAGGATAGCCAGGGCTGTTATACAAAGAAATCATGTCTCAAAAAACAAATAAACAAACAAACAAAGTGTAAAGTGATTGAGAAATATACCATGTCATCCTCTGGCCTCCACACACATGCACATGCACTTTCATGCGTGCACACATACACATTCATTATACACACATACAAATGAAACATTACTTTCTACTTTACAATATTTCCAAATCATAAGGCTACTGTCAACTTCTTTTTGCCTGACTCTTTGGGTTCTTTATTATTAGCAGATTTTAAAATACCAGAGCCTGTTGTACAAATTCTGGTTGTAATGAGAAAAACACAGAGCAGGATATCAGGAAAAGGCTGAAATATCAGAGAGAGAAACACCACAGTCAAATCTCACCCAGCTATCTTCCAGCTTCCTCAGCCATGCTCCTGATTGCTTCTAATATTGGCTGTTTTCCTATGCCTGCCTTAAATACTTTTTTTGCCCAACAGTTTCCCATCCAGGTTAAGATTAAAGGCCTGAGCTATTCTATTTGGTAGTCAGCCTTGAATTCACAGAAACACAGAAATATCTCTGACTCTGGAGTTATGGGATTAAAGGCTTTCCCCGTGCTGGGATTAAAGGTGAGGTGTGTTCCATTGAAGCCCATCTGTTTGACCTTGTACTCACAGAGATTCTCTGGATCCCTGTGCTGTGTGAGTTACCACTGCTGTGTTATCCCTGGAACTCCCAGAGCTACCACTACCTAGTTTGATGGTGGGTTGATGTTGTAAATGGTTCTGACCTAGACTTTCTGGGCCTGGATCAGAGGTTTGGTCCCACTCTCTGCCCCGCTTAGCATCAAATAATCACACACACGTTTAAATTATTTTATGCTGATTGACCTAAGACTCAAGCATATAATTTGCTAGCACTTGCTCTCAATCTAACCCATCTTGTTCAGCCATGCAGCTTGGTACCTTTTCTCATGGCAGCCTTTCAGCTTCTTTCCTCTGTGTCTGCTGCTGTCTCCTTGTCATGTCTCTGGTGGCTCTCTCTCTCTCTGGCGGCTCTCTGGCATCTGTCTCTGCTCTGAGATGTTCCTGAGTTTTCTTAGCCTGGTAGCCCTGCCCACACTTCCTGTTTGCCTTTGGCCAATCAGCTTTTATTAAACCCATATGCCGGACAAATATTTACATTACCAACATAATACCACTACAGGTTGATCTCTTGATATTTCAGGTTTTATTAAATATGTAACATATCACCACAAGAGCTTTCTGAGCATCTACAGCAAATTACTGCAGTATGGAGGGAAGGAGCTGAAAGGGTAGATAGGGGATCCATAACAGAAAAGAAGAATGGAAGACTACATGGAGCTATGTGTGATTGTATATGCTTTTAGTGTCAGTGGGTGACAGTTGCAGGGTTATGAGCTGAGGCCAGCTTGGGCTACAAAGTAAGATGCTATTGCAGAAAGCCAAAATCAAGTTGAGCATGGTGGTGGGAATGCTATGACCCTAGAACTTGGAAGGTAAATTCAGGAAGAGCAGAATCCAATGTCTTCTTCACCTGTATAGTAAAGCTATGTGAAACCTTGTCTTAAAGGTATACTTTTCAAAAACTGAAAACAAACAAAGAAGGACTATATGTCACTGTAGTTGGGGTTTGCATTGATAACTTTTGTATCACTGTGACTAAATACCTGACAGACTGTTTATTGAAGATTCAATCATTTAAAATTCATCACAGAGAAGCCATGACAACAGGACAGTACAATACAATGTGACAGGAGCATATGGGCAAGGCTCTCACATGATGGCTATATCAGGAAGCAATGAAAAAGACAAGAACCATGGGCAGTGTAAACTTCCAAGGCTAGCCCTAAAGATCTCCTCCCACCAGCTAGGTTCTGCCTTCTAGAAGCTCCACAGCTTCAAAAATAAGCCAGAGATCAGGGCTGAGCAGCCTGAGGAAACTACTTCAGATTCAAACCATAAAAGAATTCTATTCCTCTTCCTGTCTTCCACCCAGCATATTTAGATGTTGGTCTGCCCCTAGGAGATACTGTAATAGTAGCGCCTTAGAAAGCTCCTCTAGGAAGTCTGGGCTGAGCTAGCTCTCCACTTACAAAAATTCAATAATTGATAATGGGGTTATTGTGCATTATTTCAGTCCAATGAAAGCTGGTCACATTGAGAGGCCTTTCTCTAGCCTCTTCTATTGTGTGCTTCTTTCATATTTCTGGACTGATAAGATCCTACTTCCCCTAATATAGTGATTGTCTTTGTCTTTGAGGTAGATTCCATTTCAGCACAGTGATCACTGAACAGCATCTGAAGTGCTGTGGCAGTTAGGATGGTGACTCACATGAAGCACTCAAGGATCTGAGACACTAGTGAGATAAAGGACACAATTTGGATCAAGGCAGCATAAGTAGTATCCATCAGCTCCCATAAGTTAGCTGATGGCGTATTTCCCCCTGCCTGCCTTCCCTGATTGGTTGTCCCTGTGAATACTAAGAATTTGAATGAAATGCAAATATTAAAACATCCCACATGAGGTCATATAATTTTCTCCAGTTTCCTGATTCAGTGAAAAACATACAAACCTGATAATGCTTCAGTATTCAAATCTCCCTTCCAGGGGTGGGGGTGCCTCTGACAGAGAGAACAATGCAAAGCTAAAATAAAGAGGAAACTTTTTATAAGGGAGCCAGAGACTGATGACCCAAACTTTCTTTATGACCTCCTTCCTCATTCCCTCATTTGAAAAGTTCACACTACAGGCTTCCAAGCTACCCGGAATCAATAGCTCTCCTTTCCCCAACTCCAGCCCACTTGTGCTTTCATCTGCCAAATGAAGCCCTGTAAACAGCAGTAACCAATGTCCTGGTACTGACAACGCCCTGTGTGTGTGAGCCCTGTGGGCAGAGGTTCCTCCTGAGTCTAGAGGAGAGCCAGCCTATAGAAAGCCTTATATGAATAGTGGCACTGTACTCTGGTCACAGCAGGTTGGTACAGTCTTGTTTCCTTCTACCCAAATCTTTCCTTCTAACTTTGAGGAGCCTTGTTACTAAATCTTGAACCCACTATGATCTTTCCCAGCACAAGCTCCATTATGTTTGTTCAACATTCCACTCTTCGATCTCTCCTTGTCTCAGTTGTAACATCCATCAGTGTTTATAGTCATTTATTTCATTCCTTCAATTCAGTACTGGTCTCATTAGAGTTAGACATCTTATCACTAATGCCCAACACACTATTTAAAAGTTCAAAGAATGTTCAGAAAGACTTTGCAGTTTCGATTAAGTTTTGTTTGTTTGTCCATTATTTAATTTCTGGGAGACTAAGTAAATGGAAAATTCCCTAGCAGCTGCCACAGGATTCTGCTTGTCATGTCTGTATTTATAGTGGAAATTTTCCTACCCTCCCTTCCCATAATGAGACTCCATCCACCACACAGCTCAGCTTAGGGGTGGTTCTACTGGTAGCCAGGCTTGTCCTGTCGACCACGGCTGATTATCTGAACTACAGGGAACATTTTTCTTTGAGGGTTTTTAAAAGAGGCTCTTATGTAAGGCCCTTCTTTCTCATCATCTTTTCTTAGATCTAATGAGAATGACTTCAATCATTTCCTTGTGTAGACACAGCATCTGAGACAATTCAACTTCAGCTTTCACAAACCAAAAGTTACCTTCTCAAGGACACATCCTCCTGTGCCCAGAATTCCCTCCAGCCTGATTTTGTATTTTGAATCTTTACATTCTCACAATTATTTTGTCTTTTTAAAGTAAAATGACAAGTTAGTACTTTTACTTCTACCAATTCTATCTTTTGTCCGGAGCTTATGGTTTGAGTCTTCACATGTTACGTGGACCTATGACAGTATGCTTGCCTGTACCCGGCACACCTCAATGCTTGGGAAGTCCTTAGTGTTCTTAAGTGCTGCAAATCTTTGTTTATGAATAAAACCAACAAACATGATTTTGTCAATACTTGTCTGGATTGCCGGACCTGGGTAGTGCCTATGTGCTCAGTGCATTGGCAGAAACCAACCCCCAAGGGGCAGAGTTAACAAACTCAAGGCTCTCCAGGGTGCAGGCACCCAGTGTGAACCCTCAACTCTTTTTCTGGAGAGCAAGCTCTTCCCATTTGGGACAGAACTTGGCTTGTCCTCAACTACCTGTCCTTACCTGGTGATGTAAGAACAGCTCTGGATGGCAAAAAACAAAGGCAATGCCAAGCTTATTGTGACCTCGCTGGAGAAACTTTTGTACATGGCCAGAAGGTGTCCCCGGCTTGACAGTTTTGCCACCTGTATAAAGCCCTTCCCAATCCTGTAACAAGAAAGTTCTTTACTGATGTTTTTAGCTTAGACTAAACACGTGCAATATTCACAATGTCAATATGCATCACTACAGAACTAATTATTTGCTTGCTTTTTTCCATTAATAATTGACCAAAATCTCTTCAGAAAGTCATTTTTACAGAACTACATTTGTGTATGACCTCAGCCCTAGATTACAGTGAAGGCCAAATAGTAATTAATAATAATAATATGTAATTATTGTTTTATGGAATGAGCTGGAAATGGCTCAGTGGATGAAATGCTTGCTGTGAAAGCAGGAAGACTGAGTTAGGCCCTGAAGGAATGCAAGGTGTGGTACCATGCCTGCAGGCCTACTGTGGTGGCTCCTGGGGTACCATGCCTGCAGGCCTACTGTGGTGGCTCCTGGGGGTACCATGCCTGCAGGCCTACTGTGGTGGCTCCTGGGGGCTCCTGGGGTACCATGCCTGCAGGCCTACTGTGGTGGCTCCTGGGGTACCATGCCTGCAGGCCTACTGTGGTGGCTCCTGGGGTACCATGCCTGCAGGCCTACTGTGGTGGCTCCTGGGGGTACCATGCCTGCAGGCCTACTGTGGTGGCTCCTGGGGGTACCATGCCTGCAGGCCTACTGTGGTGGCTCTGGGGGTACCATACCTGCAGTCCTACTGTGGTAGCTCCTGGGGGTACCATGCCTGCAGGCCTACTGTGGTAGCTCCTGGGGGTACCATACCTGCAGGCCTACTGTGGTGGCTCCTGGAGTACCATGCCTGCAGGCCTACTGTGGTGGCTCCTGGGGGTACCATGCCTGCAGGCCTACTGTGGTGGCTCCTGGGGGTACCATACCTGCAGGCCTACTGTGGTGGCTCCTGGGGGTACCATGCCTGCAGTTCTACTGTGGTAGCTCCTGGGGGTTGGTGGCAAATCAGTCTAGCTGAAACAGTTAACTTTGGGTCCCGTGAGAGCCTGTCTCAAAAAGTAAGGTGGTCCCCAGCAGTGCACCAGATGGTGGTGGTGGTGCACACCTTTAATCCCAACACTTGGGAAGCAGAGACAGGCAGATATCTATGAGTTTGAGGCCAGCCTTGGTTACAGAGTGAGTTCCAGGACAGAGCTATTATACAGAAAAACCCTGTCTTAAAAAAACATGTGGAGTGATAGAGGTTAACCTCTGACCTCCACATGTGTCACAAGGGATAACTTACTATCTTCCCTGTATGCACATAAATCAGTGTGAGCACACACATACACACACACACAATACCAAATGCTTTTGGTATTAAATGAATATTTTCTCCAACATTCTAAGAAGATATTCCTATTAGAGAGAGTTGTTTCTTTGGATTAAAGTTAAAATTAGCTTCTTTAGGGACAAATATTGCCAGGAATACTTACATTCCACCCTTATACGTTAATTATAAAAAGAAAGCCAGGTTCATGTAAAGGGCGGGGGGGGGGAATGGGTTGAACTGGGTCGGCAGATCTCAAGGCTGCTAGAAGCTGTCTGAGGGGAACTGTGTCTTCTGGCAGTGGTCTGCTGGGGTTTGCAGGTTTTGCAACCCATTTCTGCAATCCAGATGAGCTTAAGCCATGGAACGATGAATTTTGATTTTCTGGAACTCAGAAAAAAACTATTAGTTAGTAAGACAATCTTGGGAAGTGACACATATCATACTCTGCTAGGTCTGGAAGTATTGGGGGGAGGTTAAAATGGCTTCTGGTTCCTTTCCTTTGGTTCTAGGGGGTGGCGAACAGTCTGCTTTACCTGTATTGGCTGCTAGGTTTTTCCATTCTCCAGAAGCAGCGGCTGGAGGGTTAGTCCTTGAGGAAAGGGAGGGGTGAACTGAAATACCTCGGAGCCTTTGGCTGGTCACCATCTCGACTTTGGGTCTGAGAAGCAGGCTGGAAGGGAAAACTCAGAGCAATGTGTCTTGAGGCACAAGAATTTTGGATGTTTTATACTTGGTGGTCCACCAGGGAGCTTGAAAGGCTAGAGCTGACAGGTTTGAGCAGATAGCAAGGTGAGTGGGGAGGTGGCTAGAGCAGCTTGCAGAGCCTAGATTCAGATGAAATGTGACTAAGGGAAATGAAGGCTCTTATTTTGGCTAAAAATCCCTTTCCATTAGGGGTACTGGGCATGTTGGCCTAATCAAAAATGAGTGGGAGATAGGAATATCTCTTGAAAATACACAAATTAAGTGGCAGAATCTGATGAGGACAGAATTTTTTTTTTTAACCCCAACAATGGAGAGGCTAGAAAGAATGAAGTGAGACCCAATGCTCCTGCAGGACTGAATATGTGGCTCCCAGTGCCCACAAAGAGATGGACCTCCCTGATACCGTTCTGACTACTTAGGGCTCCCTTTTGGAGGAGACGGTGGTTAGATTAGGGAAGCCCTGGCAGCACCAATTGCCCATGGCCAGGCCTAGGAGGTCAGCTGGGAGTGTCCCTGTATAATGTCTCCCTGCCACGTGGGGCTTGGAAACACTCACTTAGACAAGCACCCTTGATGGTACCCAGGACAAGGCCTGAACCACCTCTATGAGGCTAGGCAAGAACAAGACAGTGGCAGGGCTGGCCATCCTTAAAGCACACACTGGGTTCTGCTTGCCACAGAAGGAGGTGAAGGAACTGGTCAGACAGCTCTTGCCAGCAGGAGGTATCTTTTTGACGTATTTTTCATCTCTCCTGTGATACACCTTAAAAGCCAGCACTAAGACTTCTGCCTGGAGTCTGCCTGTGGTCCACTCTCAAGGTCTCAGTTTAGCTCTGATGTCAGGGTAGCTCTGGGAAAAAAAAGATTAAGAGAAGTTGCTTTTCCTCAGTGCTCTCAGGATCTAGGTTAGTATACTGTGAGATAGAATTTGTGAGGCATTTAAAAACCTGATGAACTTTATCTGCATGAGTTCTGGCCTGTTTCTAAACTCGCCTTTGCTCTACAGACCAATTTTATACCTGAGAAAGTTTTGACAGAGGAAACAGGGTATAAACTTTTATTATTTCATCTATGGCAGCCACTTTCCACAAAGAGAGAACTGGATTAGGATCCTTAGAACACAAGAATGGCTGACTGGTGGGGTAGAAGTAGCTCTTAGGTTTAGAGTTGCCAGAAAGGAAAAGGTTGGAAGCAGGTGAGCATTGAGATTTGAAATGTGGAAGTTCCAGAAAGGATCTGGTCATGTGGCTAGAAACAGATGGGCTAGAAAAGAAAGTTTAGAGTTAAGATATGAGATGAAATAGAGAAACTCTTAAGAACAGAAAGCTGGAGAGATGCCACAAAGAAGCCAGAGAGGTGCCATGGAGACACCACAATGAGATGGCAGCCAAAGCACAGGAAAGAAGTTGAAATGCTGGTTTGAGAAAAGGCAGAAATTCAGACCCTAACCAGTGGTGAGCAGATTCCGGCACCTGGACCTCCCCCACCTCCTTTCAGAGAGTCCCTCTCCAGGACTGGGGTCAATCCCTAGAGTCTGATCTCAGACTCTCCCTAGCAGACAGGAGCTAGAGTTTAGCTGTGAGGGGCTCCTTCCAGCCACACCTAAAGAGGGAACTTTGCACAGCCAGGCCCGCCTCCAGGGCGAACAGCTTCATCTGAGAAGGACTGAGGATTTGAAATTCAGACCCCTATCCACAGCAGAGTCAAAGATCGAGCAGACCCCTTGCTCAGAGGAGACAGGAGACACACAAGTCCTCTTGCCACAACTGACTAGGAGCTGCCTAATTGTGAACCACAGATGCCATGGGCAGTTGCCAGTGCAAAAATGCATATAACAATATAAAGAACAACAAGGTAACACCAGAAGAAACTGGTGATTCTACAACTACAAGACCTGAACAGAGCAATGAAGAGGAAACAGAAGGAGATAACACTAAAAAAACCTTTATGAAGGGTATTGAAGCCTTCAAAGAAGATATAAAAAATTCCTGTAAAGAAATAGAAGAAAATACAAACAAAAAAATTGGAAAAAATGAACATATCCTTGAAAGAAAACCAAGAAAAGGAAGACTAATTATGAAAGAAACATTTCAGGAACTAAAAACTAAAATTAGAAGCAATAAAAAAAGGCACAAAATGAGGCAAAGGTAGATATAGAAAATCTGAAGAAAAGATCTTGAACTACAGATACAAGCATAACCAACAGAATCCAAGAGATGGAAGAGAAAATCTCTGGAGTGGAAGACTCAATGGTGAAAATAAATAAATCACTCAAAGAAAACACCCAAACTAAAAAAGCCGTAACACAAAACTTTCAGGAAATCAGGGACACCATGAAAAGACCTAACCTGAGAATAATAGGAATAGAAGAAGGAGAAGAATACCAGCTCAAAGGCACAGATAATGTATTCAATAAAATCATAGAAGAAAACTTTCCCAACTCAAAGAAGGAAATGCCTATAAAGATACAAGAAGCTTACAGAACACCAAATAGATATGACCCCCCAAAAAAAGTCCGCTTGCCACATAATAATCAAGGCACAAAACATACAGAACAAAGAAAAAATTTTAAGAGCTGCTAAAAAAAAAAAAAAAAAA
>PVIH01011770.1:0-20896 GCA_004025045.1 Sigmodon hispidus | reverse complement strand
ACAAAGTCAGACTGAAACAATACCTATCTACCAATGAAGCACTCCAGAAAGCATTAAAGGGAAAACTGCAACCTAAGGATCCCAGATAAACCCATGAAACCACAAACATTCAATAATACACTGAAGAAAAGCCCAGAGAAAGGAAATACATATGAGCTACCACCAAAAATAGCAGAGAACATCAATCAGTGGTCACTAATATCTCTTAATATCAACGGACTCAACTCACCTATAAAAAAAACACACACACTATCAAGATGGATACAAAAAGAGAAGCCACCCTTTTGCTGCATACAAGAAACACACCTCAACCTTAAACACAGATACAGCCTCAGAGTAAAAGGTTGGGAAAAGATTTTCCAAGCAAATGGCTCTAAGAAACAAGCTGGATTTGCCATCCTAATATTTAATAAAGAAGACTTCAAACAAAAATCAATTAAAAGAGACCAGGATGGCATCACTTATTTATTGCAGAACAAATTGGTCAAGAGGAGATTTCAATCCTGAATGTTTATGTCCCTAATATAAGGGAACCTATCTATGTAAAAGAAACCCTGCTAAAGCTCAAATCCCATATCAATCCTCACACCCTAATAGTGGGAGACTTCAAAACCCCACTTTCACCCTTGGATAGGTCAACCAGACAGAGACTCAACAGAGAAATAAAGAATCTAAAAGAGGTTATGATGCAAATGGATTTAATAAATATTTACAGAAGCTTCAACTCAAATGAAAAGAAATATATATATTTCTTAGCACCTCATGGAACTTTCTCTAAAATTGACCACACAATTGGTCATAAAGCAAATATCAACAGATACAAAAACATGGAAATAATCTCTTGTATCATATCAGACCACCAGGCCCTAAAGTTAGAGTTCAACAACATTAAAAATCACAGAAAGCCTACCAACTCATGGAAACTCAACATCACTCGGCTGAACCATCTCTGGGTCAAGGAAGAAATTAAGAAAGAAATCAAAGTCTTCCTAGAATTTAATGAAAATGAATCCACAACATACCCAAACTTGTGGGACACAATGAAGGCAGTCTAAAGAGGAAAATTCATAGCGCTAGATGCCTGTATGAAAAGCCTAAAGAAATCCCACTCTAGAGAACTAACAGCACAGCTGAAAGTCTTAAAACAATTAGAAGCAAACTCACCTTGAAGAAGTAGATGGCAGGAAATAATCAAACTTAGAGCTGAAATCAATACAATTGAAACAAAAAGAACAATGCAAAGAGATTCAATGAATCAAAGAGTTGGTTCTTTGAGAAAGACAACAAGATATATAAACCCTTATGCAAACTAAACAAAAAGCAGAGAAAGAGTATCCAAATCAACAAAATCAAAAATGAAAAGGGGGACATAACAACAGACATCCAGGAAATCCAGAAAATTATCAGGACATACTTTGAAAACCTATATTCCACAAAAATGGAAAACCTAGAAGAAATGGACAAGTTTTTTGGACAGGTACCATTTACCAAAATTAAATGAAGATCAGATTAACTACCTAAACAGGCCTATAAACCTAAAGGAAATTGAAACTGTCATTAAAAGCCTCCCAAGAAAAAAAAAACCTAGGTCCAGATGGGTTCAGTGCAGAATTCCACCAAATATTCAAAGAAGAATTCCTACCATTGCTCCTCAAACAATTTCACACAATAGAAACTGAAGGAATATTGCCAAATTCCTTTTATGAGACCACAATTACCCTAACTCCCAAACCACTGAAAGACACAGCAAAGACGGAGAATTACAGACCAATTTCCCAAATGAATATTGATGTTAAAATTCTCAACAAAATTTTGGCAAACCATATACAACAATATATTAAAAACTATCATCCACCATGATCAAGTAGGCTTCATCACAGAAATGCAGGTGTGGGTCAACATACGAAAAACTGTAAATGTCACCCATCATATAAAGAAACTGAAGAAAAAAAAACACATGATCATATCCTTAGGTGCTAAAAAAGCCTTTGACAAAATCCAACACCCTTTTATGGTAAAAGCTGGAGAAATCAGGAATACTGGGAAAATATCTCAATATAATAAAGGCGATTTACAAGAAGGCCGACAGCCACCATAAAACTTAATGGAGAAAAACTCAAAGCAATCCCACTAAAGTCAGGAACTAGACAAGGGTGTCCTTCTCTCCCTTTACCTATTCAATATAGCTCTTGAAGTTTTAGCTAAAGCAATAAGAGAACGAAAGGAGATTAAGGGGATGCAAATTGGAAAAGAAGAAATGAAACTATCTCTATTTGTAGATGATATGATTATATACATGAGTGATCCACAAAATTCTACCAGGGAACTTCTATGGCTGATAAACACCTACGGCAATGTAGCAGGACACAAGATAAACTCAAAGAAATCAGTAGTTCTCCTATACACTAAAGATAAAAAGGCTAAAAAAGAAATAAGGGAATCATCACCCTTTATAATCGCTGCAAATAGCACTAAATACCTTAGAGTAACTATAACCAAAGAAGTAACAGACCTATTTGACAAAAATTTTAAATCACTGAAGAAAAAAATTGAAGAAGATATCAGAAAATGGAAAGATCTCCCATGTTCCTGGATAGGTAGGATCGACATTGTAAAAATTGGCAATTCTACCTAAATCAATCTACAGATTCAATACACTGCCCATAAAAATCCCAACACAATATTTTATGGGCCTTGAAAGAACAATACTCAACTTCATTTGGAATAACAGGAAAGCCAGAATCACCAAAACAATTTTGCTCAACAAAAGAACCTCAGGAGGCATCACCATCCCTGACTTCAAGTTATACTATAGAGTTACAGTAAGGAAAACAGCCTTGTACTGGCATAAAACCAGACTTGTGGATCAATGGAATTGAATTGAGTATCTGGGCATTAACCCAAAAACCTATGAACACCTGATCTTTGACAAAGAGGCCCAAAATATTCAATGGAAAAAAGATAGTATCTTTACAAATGGTGTTGGCATAGCTGGATGATAGTGTGTAGAAAAATGCAAATAGATCCAAGCCTGTCACCCTGCACAAAACTCAAATACAAGTGAATCAAAGACCTCAACATAAACCCAGCCACACTGAACTTGATAGAAAATAAAGTGCTAAATACCCTCCAATGAATTGGCACAGGTGATCACTTACTAAATTTAACTACAGTGGCACAGACACTAAGAACAACAATCAATAAGTGGGACCTTCTGAAACTGAGAAGCTTCTGTAAAGCCAAGAACACATTCAATAAGACAAAACAACAGCCTACAGAATGGGAAAAGATTTTCACCAACCCTACAAGTGACAGAAGACTGATCTCTAAAATATATAGAGAACTCAAGAAACTAGAGCCCAAAACCTTGAATAACCTAATCAAATCATGGGGTTCAGAACTAAAAAGGGAATTCTCAGCAAAAGAATCACAAATGGTTGAAAGGCACTTGAAAAAGTGCTCAACATCTTTAGCCATCAGAGAAATGCAAATCAAAACAACTTTGAGATACCACCTTATACCTGTCAGATTGGCTAAGATAAGATAAAAGGCACAAATGACAACCTATGCTAGAGAGGTTGCAGAGCAAGGGGAACACTCTTCCAATGTTGGTGGGAGTGTAAGCTTGTTCAGCCACTCTGGAATGCAGTATGGTGGATTCTCAGAAAACTGGGCATCAATCTCCCAAGGATCCAGCAATACCACTTCTGGGTGTATACCCTAAAGACGCACATTCGCACTCCAAAGGCATTAGTTCAACTATGTTCATAGCAGCATCATTCATAATAGCAAGGACCTGGAAACAACCTAGCTGCCCCTCAATTGAAGAATGGATTAACAAACTGTGATACATCTACACAATGGAGTACTACTCAGCAGTAAGAAAAAATGATATCATAAAATTTGCAGGCAAATGGATAGATTTGGAGAATATCCTCCTGAGCGAGGTATCACAAACCTAGAAAGATAAGCAGGGGATGTACTCACTTATTAGTGGACTCTAAACAGAAAAGCAAAAAGCAAAATATGTCCAAGCTGCAAACCATAACCACTGAACAGCTTGGGATCTGAAACACCTTGAACTGGCACTTTAGAACCCACTCCCTCCAGCGGAACACCTGACTCAGTCTTGATGTTGGGGTTAGGAAACTGGATCTGCCAGGAGTGGATGCTGAACTAAGCCATATTAGGTCCTTGGGACCTCCTGCCCTTGCTGAGGAGGAGATAAAGAGATGTGGATAAGAGAAAGTGACTGGAAGGGATGGAAGTGGGAAGGGAGCTTGAACAAGGTTATACACAGATAAAAAATACGTCTTTATTCGTAAAATAATAAATTATTAAAAAAAGAACAGAAAGCTAGAAGAAAAGATTTAGACGTGAGATATAGAAAGACATAGGGAAACTCTTTCCATCTGACTGTATGCTTGCAAAAGTTAACTCCCGTAAAATATCAGGGTCAGTAAACCATTAGGCATCTGTTTTGAGTAATCTAAGGTGTACTTAGGCCATTTTTTGTGTAAAAACAGATAAGCTTGGGGGTGTCTAGGTAAGGCAAACAACTAAGTGGCTTGAGAATCTCAAGAAAGCATCCTAGAGGTGAGGATGGAGAAATATTTTTTGCTGACTTATTCTCTATTATTGAGGCCCAGAGGAGGGGTTGGGAACGCACTAAATCTGGGTTGTCACCCAGCCAAGTGTTCCGGGGGACAGCGTAACTAGAGCTGAAGCAGCCCTCAGCTCTTGAGTAGCTCCTGAGATGCAGCACTAGGAAGGTTGAGACAGGAAGTGGCCAGAAAAAGAAATACAAAGCAGGAAGAGACAAGAGTTCCACCCTTTGCCTCTCTTCCCTTCCAGCTGAGGACATTCAGACTGAGGATTTGTACAAACATGATCTACCCTCTTGTGGCCTGATGATTCAGCAGTGGTGAGAAGTTTCTCTAGTGGCTTGTTCCTCTGCTCCTCTGAGCATTAAGCATTTACCCCAATATCTGGTTCCAGGTTTTATTCTAAGATCAATTAAGATTCATGCAACATCCTACTCTTCTAGATGGCAATACAGGTATCATCCAATCTGAGTGCTGCCTCCAGCTGGATCCTGCCTGCTCCCCACAACTAGTTTGTGTTGTTCCTTTGTTGTTCTTTTCAATCCTAGACTCTGCACTCAATCAGTTCAGTCTTCTGTATCTTGCCTGGTTTTTTTAAATTCAGTTCCTCCCATATCCATGTCCCCTTTCCCCCCTCTTAACTCTTCCTCCTCTGTCTTTGCATCACATTGTCTCCCCGAGTGACCATCTACTCCCACAGTTCTAACTGCTACTGATAAGCTGATGCTGACTAAATGTGTAGCTGTAGCCAGAGCTTCCCTGTACATTTCAGAGTCACAGAACTAAGTGTATATTGGGCATTCTCAAATGCACTTCAAACTCGGCTTGTCAAAACTGAGTTACTCATCAGTCCCCCGCAGTGGGAGTGGGAAATGTGATCTCCCTCCAGTATCCTTCAAGTGAGTGAATGACACATCATCTCCATTATGTTTCTAAGGAAAATCAAAAGCCCTTTACTCTTCTCTTTGCTTCAGTCACCAGTTCGGTGAGCTGTACTCATTCCTGCCCACCTGAGGAATGCACCCATCTTATATTGTTCTTATGTGATTAAAGTTCTTTGGTCGTAAATAAAAACTCAATCTCAATAATTTCAATAACTTGGTGTGTGTGTGTGTGTGTGTGTGTGTGTGTGTGTGTGTGTAAAAGCACACAGAGGCTTACAGTTAGGTCCACACTTAGCTGATCCAGCTCCAAATAGTTTATGGCACTGTGTACCTCACAGCTGATCTGTCTCAGTCCTTCCCATGCCACCTCTCCGTCACCTTGGCAAGTCAATCTGAATACAATGAATCTACTTCTATCTCTATCCTTGAATGTCTTCAGTGGTTAACTGGGCCTTTCAAAATAAGACCCCTACATCTTCAACATTTCAGAACTGGCATGTCTCAGCCCAATCACTGCCCATTCTTCCTTCCATCCACCTGACACTGTACACTATCTGGGGCCTATTAAACTACATCAGTCTCCAAATGTACACCTCCTCTCATGTTTTGGTGCTTGTGTCAATAAAAGCAATAAAATGCAACCAAGATAGTTTAAATGAAGAACTGCATTCAAAGGCATGAGAAGCACTGAGTGAAAAAAAAAAAAGCAAGGAAAGATGCATCTCTCACAAGCCATCAGTGATGGGAAGCGATCAAAACCACAGGCTGAAGAGACAAAAGGGGGAAACCCTGACACCAGCTCAGCCTGAAAAGGAAAGTCTACCATTAGCAATTGTTGGATTTCGATGCAGCTACTCCAGGAGACTATGCTACCCACCAAAATCCTGAATTCCTTTCTACTTTGTTCAATGCTCTGTCATGAGATTTCTCACATTGTTTAGCAGTTGGTTTACTTTTGTGACTTCTACACAATCAGAGACTTTCTCTACCTGCCCATCCCAATGTGCATACACCATAGGGTCTGCCATAGATGGTACTTAACAGATGGTTGCTGAGTTAACTTTTAAAATAACTTTAAATTAGTTTTACATTTCTCTAGGTAGACTCTGAAGTCAATAGGTTCACAGGCAACATAAAAAGGGAGTATTTCAGGTGGAGTTTGAGAGATATTTTTGAGTTTTAGCTTATTTTTATATGTATGTGCTTTCATGTATGTTTGTGCATTATCTGTAGGAACTATGGAGGTCAGAAGTGGGTGTTCAGATGCCCTAAAACTAAACTCACCAGCACTTGTGAGCTGCCATGTGGCTACTGGGCCCTAACACAGGCTCTGAGAGACTTAGTTTTCTAACCATCGTCTCTTCAGCCCCCAGGACATTTATTGAGAGAACACAGCTACCACTATACCAGGTTCCTTCTGTCTGATTGGGAATCCCCTCCACCACAAGAAACAGCTTCATTCAGCTACAGTGACATGTTTCTACCTTTTATAGAAACAAGAGAAAACATTGTTTAACATAAGCCAGAAGACGACGAGGGGGTAGCATCTGCCTGCTCACTAGATATGAGAGTGGATAACTGGAGCAAAGAAGGAGGAAAAATCAAGTTTCACTGAGAATGTACAGGCCTCCTTTGGCACATGGAAATGGCAGTGAGATGTCCCATAGGAAACACAAGTAGGTTTGCCCACTGAGAGTAAATTTAAGCCAAGATATAAGGTGTGAGATTAAAGACATGGAGTACTCATAGCTCTTAGACCTATACAATTTGACAGGAATCTGATCATCTTTCAAAATACACAATTTTGGGGGCCTGGAGATATGACTAAGTAGTTGAATGCTTGCTGATTTCCCAAAAGACTTAGTTCAGCTCCCCATGCCCAGGTTCAGAGGCTCACAACCACCTATAACTTCGGCTCCAGGGCATTCAACGCCTTCTTCTGGCCTCCTTGGATACCTGCACTTACATGGCACACATACACATAAATACAAATAAAAATAAATCTTTAAAATTTATGGTTTAGGAGTTTACATAGGGTATGTCCACCTATCAATACCTAACTACCCTGAAACATAGACAATTTAACTTGTGAGCCTCAGATCCAAAGACTCGCTAGCCCTTTGACCAGAGTGAATTCATAGGACCCAGTATCAATTTCAGCTCTAATTTGAACTTTTGTCATAAACTATAACACAGTGGAGTTTTTAAATTAAAATTTTAGTATCACAGCTCAAGGACAAATGTGGCATCCATGATCTTGCATTCCCTCCTCTATAAAATGGATGACAGTACTCATTCTTTTGGCCACTGTTAGAACAATCACTTGCCAGAAGACATCCTGAAAGCATAGTAGTACTCTGAAATGTCTGTGTTGTGTTGAGCCCTTACTAGCTTTTACCCAAAGGAGTCTGGACATTATAAGTACTGGCACCTGGTTTTCTTTTTTATCCAGAAAAAAAGAAGAAATATAAGAAAAGAAAAGCATGGTTATCATAACTTCTGGCTAGAATAATTACAGGAGAACAGTTGTCCAACAGCAGGAAATCTTCAGACAATCTAAGCATGGGAAGTTTCCAGTCAGACCAGCAACAAACCTTGGAAAAACTGGAAACAGGGAAAGTGGAACTCAAGAAAATATGCAACTTAAAAGCTGAAATAACACAAAATCTCAGAGAGCTCCCAAAGGGCAGCATGAGTTCTTCAGTCCCTATGGCTGTGGAGGGCTACAAGGAGAAGGGGGCTGTGGACAAAGAATTTGTCTACATACATAGGAAAGAAACAAAGAAAAGGAGAAGAAAAAGACTAAGAGCCTAAACTTGGACTAAAGTAAATTCCATCAACATGATTAAATATAAACAGAAGAACAGAGCAAAAGCAGGAGCCAGAACCCAGGCTCACCACAGAAGCCAAGCCACAAAGTGCTCACACAAGGAATCTGTCTGAGGGCTCAGAAAAGAGAGGCCAGTTCAGGAGCCTGACATCACCTCCAAAGCACTAGACAGAAGCAAAAATGAAATGTGAATGAACAGCAAATGACCCCAAGTCAGCACCCATGATTCAACTCTCACTTCCTTGGCTCAAAGTCCAGATACAGATAACTGACTTTATTGAGCCACAGTTTTTCTCTTTATAAAATGGTTTTTAATACCACCAATTCCTCTTACTTTGTGGGGTTGCAAGAATGATGCCATAAATAGGGTGAAGGTAAGGTATTTGATGGTCAGTGTAAGGGCTCTACGAGTGTGTTCCTCTTTGCAGAATCATATGTGCTGTTAGAAGAGTACTAAGCCTGGTTCTGGTTTTCTTCACCCCTGGAGCAGACAGCTTTCTTCCTTCTTTCCTGTAGCCTGATGATGGCAACTCCCCACCCATGCTTTTCTTCCTGTCTCCTCAGAGCCCTGCCCAGCAACAGCCAAATGCTAACCTTATAGGCTCTGGGAACCCAACCTACTTCCTCATGCTGAACTGCCAGGCTCCCTGAGAAACCAGACCTGATGCAGTATCCTGGAAACACAACCATCTTGCTGCACCACAGAGCAATGGAATTAAGCACATCCTTCCTGTGGCCAGGGAGGAAATGTGTTCCTTACCAAGGACGGTTGGAGAGAAGTCTGTGTTGGTCTAAGCCTTTGGAGAACTTTGTAGGGCTCTTTGTGCCCCCACGGAAGTAGGTACAAAGGCAGCTGGGCCATTAGATCACATCTGAAAGGAGGCCTCATTCTGTCTGTGTCCCCTCTCATCCACTCAGGTAGTTGACCCTGGCAGCTGCTTGTACTTCGTCCCAGCACGGCAATGTTCTCCTATCCTCTGCCTCCACAACAAGACATGAACAATGACAACACCTGTTGACCTGCAAGTCTCTCTCTCTCTCTCTCTCTCTCTCTCTCTCTCTCTCTCTCTCTCTCTCTCTCCCTGCTGCCTGAGGAACTCTCAGCTTCTTCTCCATCAACATGTGTGTCTGCACACGGCCATGCTTCCTGCCATGTTAATAATAGACTGAACTTCTGAAACTGTAAGCCAGCCCCAATTAAATGCGATTTTTTTCTGTAAGAGTTGTCATAGTCACAATGTCTCTTCACAGCAATAGAACACTGACTAAGACAGGAGGGGTGTAAATACAGTATTAATGTATGAAATTCTCAAAAGAAAGTTTTTAAAAAGGGATTTGAGATCACCCCATCTTTTTCACTTTGCCCTTTTCATGAATACATTACTTTATTATTATTACATTTTATTATATATCAAATATATAATTACTATATAGTTTATTATTATGTTGGGCAAGTTTTTTAGATAGAAATTCAGAACCCACAGAGGTCAGCTAACTTGCCCATAACAACTCTGCTTATTGGAGATGCTTGCTGGGCCTGAGCTCACCCCTGGAGGAGGCCATTATACCTGCTGGCTCAGTGTTACTGGACCCTTTTCCCAGGTACCCAGAAGGCTACAATTCTCACTTCCTCCAGTCTCTGCTTCTGATGTAGCCTGTGCTAGAAAATCTACTTTAAACTATACACACACACACACACACACACACACACACACACACACACACACGCTCATGTCACTCCTACCCCCTCATCCTGCTCTACTTCAGCCTTTTCCAATAGCTCTAGCATCTTTTAACATAGACATAGTCTACCTGTGCCTGCTTTTATGGCTTTTTTTCTCTTCTTTCCTGTTAGAACATAAGCACCAAGTATGGTTTGATGCCAGGCCCAAAACAACCTGACAGCTCAAGATGTTCCAGAACTCTTGGTGTGTGGAAGAATGAACTGAAAATTTGCTTTACATTCTGGATGTCCTCATCTACCAGTCACCCAGAATCCCTCCCTGTAAAGACGTCCATGTCCTTATCTACCAGTCACCCAGAATTCCTCCCTGTAAAGACGTTCATGTCCTAGTCTACCAGTCACCCAGAATCCCTCCTTGTAAAGATGCTCATGTCCTCATCTACCAGTCACCCAGAATCCCTCTTTGTAAAGACGCTCATGTCCTCATCTACTAGTCACCCAGAATCCCTCCCTGTAAAGACGCTCATGTCCTCATCTACCAGTCACCCAGAATCCCTCCTTATAAAGATGCTCATGTCCTCATCTACCAGTCACCCAGAATCCCTCCTTGTAAAGGCATTCTCCTTGAGCCCCTGCTCCGATTTCATCACAACCATAATCTAACCTGTTGAAGCTTTCTTACCTCCTTACCTCAGCTCAAGCTCAGTTCCAGTGTTGAGACTATCACTCAGCCTGTTGCCCCTTCCCAGGGAGGGAGGTAGTCCATGTTCACATGAGGTCTTTCTGTAGTGGCTCCCTCCCAACCACATTGTCCATTGTACAGCCAGATCCCTGTCCATGGTTTTCTTCTTCTGGATCTTCCTTATTTCTTTTCTTTGAAGCACTTTATCACTGGACACAGACACCCAGAGACTCTCTGGGGAAGGAAGATAGAGATGAGGCAGGAGGCAGTGAACTACATTAAAGTTTCTCCTTATTCATTCCAAAGCCTTCTACTTTATTCAAGTGCAGAGGAAAAAATGACCCCATTAGAGTCTAGAGTCTATTCTATTTTAGAAAATTAGTCAATCTTGAGATAAGTGGAATTGTGAACTATAAAGAGATTAAGGCACAAGATCCACTATAATCAGGCAGAAACTGGCTATAGAGGAAATGGTATCCTGGTCAACAGGAACAGGAAAAAAGTAGTGCCATGTCCAACCTCACTGCTGTGTTCTCACCCACTTGATTAAGAGATTTGCAGTGGTTAATCCCAACATTCATGCTGTGGACACAGATGGAAACCAAATAGGTAGCCACTCCTGAGACAGTGCTGTCTCCCTGGCCTTCCAATCAGAACAGAGGCATGTGGGCAAAAGCTAATGCAGCAGCCTTTCTCTACAGTCTGAATAGCAAACTTGTTCTGTGTTCTTGCTAAGTGCCAGCTCTCCCCTAAGGGTCCAATGTGCTAAACCACACCTACATTGTAGATCAGTGATTCTCAACCTAAGGGTTGTGACCCCTTTGTGGGTCTCATATCAGATATCCTGCATACCAAATATCTACATTATGATTCATAATAATGTAGTAAAATTTGTCACGAAGTAGCAATGAAATAACTTTATGGTTGGGGGTCACCACAATATGAGGAACTGTATTAAAGGTCACAGCATTTTAGGGAGGCTGAGAACCACTGTTGCAGTGTGTGAAGGAGTGTGGCTTAGTGGTCAGGCAACTTGGTTCCAAGACTTTCAGGCTTCATTACAACATTGGACCTCTTCTCTGCACAGCTGCTTTCCTGAGAAGATGAATTTTTAATATTTATTTATTTACTATCTATTTATTTTTTTAGAAAGGTCTTTCTGTGTAGCCCTGGCTGTTCTGGAACTTGATCTGTAAACCAGGCTGATCTTGAACTCGGAGATCCACCTGCTTCTGTTACCAAGTGCTGGGATTAAAGGCATGCATACCACACCTAACATTCTGTGTGTTAATTTACAAACAGTCCAGCATCTCTGTGTTTAGACCTAAATCGTACCCTGTATACAGAGCTGGCTCTGCAGCTGCCACTGCCAACATGGTCCTAGATCACAAGTTAGCAAGTATATATATATATATATATATATATATAGATAGATAGATAGATAGATAGATAGATAGACAGACAGACATATATATAGAGAGATATAGCATTCATAGATAGATAGATAGATAGATCTTTAACAACTGCTGCTGTATTGGGACCTAGTCTCCTTCCTCATTCTGACTTTGTGGGGTGAGGAGAGCCCCCAATCTCAGCAGGCTGGGTGCTCACCTGGTGGTCTTGATGAGTGGGGCTCTTCCAGAACCACCTGCCACAGGGAAATCACATAGTTGAGGACGCTCTGTCTCCCTTAGGAAGATGTTTCTATGTTGTAAATATCAATGCACCATTTACTTCTCTTATCCAAAAATAGAACTTCTGTTCAGATCAACTCATTTTCCTTCAAAAAGAAACTGCATTCAAATAAATGCTAAAATGTCACCTGCACCTGAGGTCTAAGCACCCTGGAGTTTCTCTCAGATGAAGACCGGGGCATGAGACAGGGTTCCTTCTTCCCCAATAGCCTCAAAGCAGGATCACTGCAAGATACTCTGAGATTCAGCCATTTCCCTTTAATCTGTGCCTTCTATGAAGGGGACACCATCCAATCCTGTCCTCTAGATATTTGAACAACATGTGTCTTAAGGTTTCTACTGATGTGGGAAAGTACCACAATCAAAAGCAACTGTGGAAGGAAGGAGAGTTTACTTCACCTTACAGCTTGTAGCTCATCACTGAGAAAAGCCAGGGCAGGAACCTAGAGGCAGGAGATGATGCAGAAGCCATGGAGAGGTGCTACTTACTGTCATGCTCCTCAGGCTTGCTCAACCTGCTTTCTTATAGAATCCAGGACCACTAGCCCAAGGGTGGCCCCACTCACAGTGAGATGAACCTTTTTACATCAATCATTAATCAAAAAAATACCATAGGCTTGTGCATAGGCCAATCTGCTGGGGCATTTAATCAACTGAGGCTTCCTCTTCCAAAATAATTCTAGTTTGTCTTGACATGACATAAAACTAGCTAGCATAATATGTAAAATAGGGATTCTCAAAAGTGAATGAATAATCTTTTGCTCATATGTGCCTGAATCATCTGAGAATACCTCAGTCCATCTCAGATCTATTGCTGTGATCTGAATGTTTCTTTTATGTCGGAAGTAACCAATACTATTGTGTGTTAGTGGTACTTCAGAAGTGACACCGTGGGGAGGTAATTGGGCCATGAACACTTTACTCTTGAAAACGAATGCATTTGCATTATCAGTGTATAAAAGGATTACCTATTATAAGCACCCCTTTGTAAAAGTGAGCTCTCTGGCTCCCTTATACCTACACTGCCATATGTTGTCCTAAACCGCCTCAGATTAAGCAGAGAACACCACCATTAAGAAAGTCCACTGTGGATGCTGCACTTTGTCTATGGACCCTTGTAGTGGCCCATTGCTACTTGTGGTCGTTGAGTCAGGCCCGGGCCTTTGGATTGAGTAAACACAGACACTTGGGTCATTCGTTCAAGGAGAATGCCATTTATTGAAGGTCAGTCTCAGACTTATATACCCAGGGCTTTCAGGAACTTGGAAATTCCCTAGGTATCTGGAAAATTACTGACCAGGTAAACAGCTGAAATTTTCTCATCTAACCCTCCAGGCAGAAAGTCAGGAATATACCAGAGAGGGTATGCAGCATGGAAAACAGTTAGCAATCCACAGGCTATGTCCTAACAAATCCATAGAATTCAGTGACAGTAACACAAAATGGACTGATATGCCCACCAAATCTGTGGATGTAGGATCTGGAAAATTGAACTTTGTAGATTTAGGGAATTTTGAGGCAGATCAGGGTTTGGCAGTCACTGGATTCGAAAATTAAAGATTTTAACTCCTTAGGTAAGGTGACCCAAGTGGGATAAAAAATGTTTCTGATGTATTTTTTTTTTGAGTGCTTTCCTGTGATACTATTAACAACCAGGCCCTGGGGAGATGCAGGTCCAGTACAGAACAAAAGGTCTCCAAGCAGAATGGTGGCAACCAGCTGACTTTTTAAATGTCTCTGCCTTGCTAATAATGCTGGTTGCTGCTTAATGGGTGTTTGCTCTGAACAAAAGGAGCAGAGAGATAAGGTGTGCAAGTGAATCTGCCATTGCCATGGAAACAGCAGCTATTGTCTCTGGAGAGAATCCCCTCATGGGCAACCCTGCCATTCCATTTCAGAAGTCCCAGTTCTCACTTCAGATTAGGCATTCTGTTTTTTTGGTGTGTGATTATAACGGTTTATAAACGTGTGCCCAGGTAAGAAGTACATAGGAAAAAATAGTTTTCTACCAGTCTGCTTTCTTCCTTACTGTGTCGTTCAAAAGCTGGGGAAATTTTTCTCATCTCAGCAATCTCATGTATGGTGTGTAGGGGGATGGAGAGATGGGATGAGTTTGGAGTTGAAACAATCCATTTGTCCCCCTTTTAGTAATCTCAGTAAAAAATACACCTGCATCAGAATTTTAATTAAGTTAATATTTTTATTATTCATTATGCACAAAAGCTTTATTTTTCTCATTTTGTTTTTTTGTAATCTTATTTGTAAAATAAAGTCCTTTTTAACTATGTATCCCCTTGCTCCTCCTCCCAACCCCTCTCAGTCAGCCTTCAGCCTTCCTACTCCCCATTCCCCCCTCCCCTCCCCCCAAAGGGCAAGAAGTCCCAAGGTGGATCAGCTCAGCATCCACTCCAGGCAAGTCCAATTTCCTATCCTAATATCAACGCTGGGTTAGGTGTTCCTCTGGAGGGAATGGGCTCCGAAGTGCCAGTTCATGCATAGAAACACAGTCTGAATCCTCCCCTTGAGGATCCAAATACTGCCCATGTCAGTGGACAGTTGCCTATCCTTGGAGGGCAAGTTGATATTTTTTACACATTGCTTTACATTGTTAGGAGAGAAGACCTTAGTGTCATACATATTTCTGTCCCAGAAGCCTCCATGCTAATGTTGAGCATGCCATGCTCTGTGACACTGTGCTCTGTGAAATAAATGGAACATTTCATCTTTGCCCCCAAATGGCCAAACAATAGCAGTTATCCCATAGGAAATCAGACCCAGTGGGTCATGTTCTTCACAAGAGAGCTTTTCACACTCTTGATCAGGCCTTACCTTTCTGGGCTCTGAAGCCCAATGCTTCCTGAATGTATTAATCACCTCCCTCCCCAGAGTGGGGCAGCACACATCCACTAATCTCTTGAACTAAATGCCAGAATTCTTTTTAATCTGCAGTAGCTGGTCCTCACAGGGGCAGGCACTCATGCCCTGCAAAACCAGTCCTTTCTCTCTCTGAGAGAATAGAAAACCAAGACAGAAAGCTAAATAGTATAGCGATTAGTGTGTTATTTTATTCACTTGTGATGGGGGGGAAACTTGCTAATGAAAAAAAAAGATCTATTTTCATTTTTCTAATCAAAACAACTTTGAGATACCACCTTACACCTGTCAGAATGGCTAAGATAAAAGACACATATGACAACCTATGCTGGAGAGGATGCAGAGCAAGGGGAACACTACTCCATTGTTGGTGGGAGTGTAAACTTGTTCAGCCACTTTGGAATGCAGTATGACGGTTTCTCAGAAAACTGTGAATCAATCACCCCAAGGACCCAGCAATATCACTCTTATGCATATACCCTAAAGATGCACATTTGCACCCCAAAAGCATTAGCTCAACTATGTTCATAGCAGCATTATTTGTAATAACAAGAACCTGGAAACAACCTACATGCCCCTCAACTGACGAATGGATTAACAAGCTGTGGTATATTTACACAATAGAGTACTATTCAACAGTAAGGAAAAAAATGATACTCTAAAATTTTCAAGCAAATGAATGGATATGGAGAATATCCTTCTGAGTGAGGTATCACAATCTCAGAAAGAGAAGCAGGGAATATACTCACTCATTAATGGACTTTAAAAAAAAAATAAAAAGAGAGAAAGATCATTGTACACAAGTACTCAAGGCTAGGACATAGCTAAATGACATAATGCCTCACATCTGCATTGATGGCTTCTGGCAGAGGTGTGGGTGAGGAAAGACTTGTTTTCTTTAAGGATCTGGCCACAGGGAGTTTAATTATGCTCCAGTAAGTAAATAAGCAGCATGAATGGGCTGTTTTGTATATGGGGAGATCATCAGAGTGGGCCTGATTCTGAGAGCTCTGATATCTGAGGTTGATAGAGTGCATGATGTAAAAACATCAAATAATAAATATATATATAAAAAAAATAGAAAAATAAAAGCTCTTGTAAGAGATCTATGCTCATAGGCTGTACTATGGAGGAAGTCTGGTAACAAACAGAGATGAATGAACAGAATAAAATCAGAACACAGAGAGTCCTATAGGTAAGTCAGTGCCAACAGACTCAGGATAGCCTAGGGTTGGTCCAGCAGCCAGGCAGCAATTATTTCCTTTCCCTCAATAACGCTCTGGAGGACCGTGCCAAGGCCATGTGCTTCACTTGTCTGTGCTTCCACGCTGGCCTCTGATTTCCACATTTGGTCTTCAGCTATGCTTAGTATCTATCAGGTTACTGTCATGCAGTGTGATGGCAATCGTCCTGTCCTTTAAATGGCTTTTTATCTTCTGCATTCTATATAATGTTGTGTTCATGTCACAGTTGCATTCTATGCCAGTTATGATACTTTAATTTCTTCAGAGCATCTTTTCTAAGGCTTCTCATGGCTAAGCAATGTTGCTAAGTGCAGTGTTCTGTTTCCTGGATTGCAGGGGATTCAGCTTGTGCTTAGAAAGATAACAATACTCCTATTCTGTCTCTTCCTTAGCATGTGTTTGGGACCAATTGGACCACAAGCAGGGCTGAGCCACCTTTAGATGCCATTGTCAGATGCTATTGGTTGCTTTAGGGAAGCCTTTTTACTAATTGCCCTTGCTTGTCTTTTCTAGCTACCATTTATCTGACATCAGTTAGTCATTGGGTGAATACTTGTGTCCAGTATAGCCAGAAGTTTCTGTCCTGGCCTAGCCCTGAGGTCCAGACCACCTACAACTGCTCAGTCCCAATAATCAGACAAAGGTTTATATTAATTACAAACTGAGCCTATGGCTCAGGCTTCTTGTTAACTAGCACTTGCATCTTAACTTAATCTAATTTATGTCTTGCCACGTGGCTTGTGGCTTACCTGTACTTTTATATCTTGTTTCCTCGGCAGCAGCTGGCAGTGTCTCTCCCAGACACCACCATCCTTCCCCTTTATTTGTGCTTAGATTTCCCACTTGCTTCTAAGATGCCTTGCCATAAGCCAAAACAGTCCCTTTATTAACCAATGATATTCACAGCATACAGAAAGACATCGTACATCCCTTTCCCTTTTCTGTCTAATCAAAAATGAAGGTTTCAATTTTAACATAGTAAAATTATATGTGGCAAAACAGTGATCAAACAAGAATTACAGTTACAATACCTAGTCTATTTGTATTTAGCAAAATAATAGAAAATATTCTATCATCACCTGATCCTTGAGTCCAAAGTTTCATATTTAATTTACCTTTCATTATAACTAAGGAAAACTGTAATTATAACTAATCTTTTACTCCATCAAAGACCACAGAAGGCTATATTACCTGAGTAAGGAAGGGCATTGTAAGCAACTTCCAAATTCTAAAACTGGCAGAGATATCTGGCATCCTGGACAGTCATCCAAAGTTCCTTTGTAACATTGGGGCCTTCATCTCCAGCCTACAGCTTTAGAGTCTGGAATAACTTTCAGAGAAGCAGGAAGTTTGAAGGACGGCTCTGTCCATTCCAGCATAGTTCATCAGTCGCTTCTTCCTGTGTCCTGCAGAATGTCTGGCAGTTTTCTCTGCAAAGCATGAACCTGAAAGACCATATTGGCTTGTTTTGGCAAAGTTCTAGAGATCACTTTCATATGGGTCCTGCATGTTCAGCTTATTCAGCATATTGTCAAGCAGTCAAGGTAAGAACAATTTCTTGCGCTGTGACTTTATCACAAAGAAAACAAACTGCATGTGGAGTTTCTTTGATGCCCATCTTCCTCTTGAAGTAGATTGGTGCTGCCAGGAGCAGGCATGTCTCGCTGTCCAGAAAAGTCTAAGTTCTTGAAATATTTTAAATGTCATATTCTGTAGGTCTTTGAAGTATTTGAGGATTATCTATCTAATTAAAATATATATTTGTATATGTAAAAACAACAAGAGCATTAAGTTTGATTATCATAAATGATTAATAATCTTTATTTTTAATTCTTGGGAATTTTAGCATCCACATTGCCACCAAGTAGAGCACCACTGCCTACTGCTCATAAACTTCATTTAAGTATTTGGCAACAGAGCCCCTTAAAAGAGCCACACTTTTTTTTTGGCCCTAAGGCTACTCAGGAACCCTCTCTTAAAGGAGCCATGCCTCTGCTTGCCACCAGCAAACAGAACCCTCCTGAAAAAAAAAAAAATGCTGCTACCAAGAAGCTATGCTTGACTCTGGTTTTTTTTTTTTTTTTTTTTTTTTTTTTTGTCTGTCTGAACAGAAACTTTAAATCCATCATAAGCAGCTTGTGTATGTACAGGGTTTCTGTGAGACTTCAGGAACTGGCCTTGTTGCAGCACAGGCTGCAGGCAGCAAACCAGCCATTCTGTAACTCAAGCTGGATTACCACTCTACACAATCCACTTGAGAGATACAACTAGGAAGCTGTTGCTCGACTTTACTTCTGTTCTAGAACTGTTCTTAAGCTTTCTCAGGTTTTATGTGGATGTAAATGCCTCACATTGGAATACCATTTGTTGCCTAAAGTTTCTGGCCTGTTCAGCCTGAGGTCTAGACCTGCAATCCTGCAGCTGCTTAGCCCCAGATGATCACATAAAGGCTTATATTAATTCCAAACTGTTTGGCTTATAGCTCAATCTCATTCCTTGCTAGCTCTTTAAAACTTAGCTCAACCCATTTCTGTAATGTATTGTATTGCCACATGATTCTTGGCTTTGCCTGTACTTTTATATCTTGCTTCTTGAGCTACATCTCTCTTGACTATGCCCTCCTTCCTCTTTATCTCTGCTCAAATTTCTGGCTTGTCCATAAGCTGCTTTGCTATAGACCAAAGCAGTCCCTTTATTTACCAATGATATTCACAGCATAAAGAAAGACATCCAGCATCAGTCCTAAGCTGGTGAAGCCAAGGACCGATGAAGGAAGTGAAGAGTGAGAGTCAGGGAGGGGCTGAGCAGGGTGGGGAGGGGAGCAAGGCCAGTTAAGAAATTTCATTCTCAAATTATTTTGTTAAATATTTATTTGTTACACTGAACGTCTATTCCATAAATGTAATTTTGTACATAATTTATTCATTTTGAAGAAAATTCTAGCAAAGAAGAAGAGAAAGGAGAGTGAACAGTTTATGTAATCTCCAAGGCTTTTATCTCTTAGGGAGCTGGAGACTCATATTCTTTTAAATGCTTTAGCCTGTAATGAAGCTACCACCCAGAAAAACGACAAAACAGAAGTGAAACAAAGCAAAAAGGTCTGTTTGCCTTATAGTTTAAAAGAGATATGGAGGACAGGAGGCATGAAGGAGTGTGGCTTCAGGCTTTCCTGCTCTTCGACACTTTCTAGTCAAGAATGGGATTCTCACAGTGCAAACTAAAGCCTATAGTTCTTGGCTTTGCTAGGGTTTCTGCAAGAAAGTATTGGCTGAGTTTTTGTTCTTTCAACTTTCATACCAGATTTTACAGAGCCAATTCCAGGGCCTCATCAGCCTGGTCTATCTGTCCACCAGATTCTACTGTTACCAAGACAAGGAAAAGAGGTGGCCTTCCAGATTTCCTTCCCTTCAAAGGGATAAACTAAGAATTAGATAGAGGGTGCTCTAACAGGCAAGACAATGGAAAGAAATAAGATGATGCTAGGTATCATTCAGAGTTCCTAATGTCATGAATTAGGAAGAACTGGATGGCCTGGTATCTCTCTGAAGTATTGGTAAGTTTCTAAAGGTAGGAAAAAGAAATAATTGGTAACTTGGAAATGTTGTTATTGGAACACACCCAAATGTATCCCTTTTTAGAAGAGAATCAAAGAATTATTGGCTATATTAAGTTCTCACTAATTTGTATGTATGTATAAATCTATATGCATATGTGTATAAATTTAGGGACATAAAAGGTCTGATCATTTCTATATACCATGAAACAATACTCAATAAAGATAAAAGTCGTGTGTGACTTCTTACAAAAGGTCTATGATAATGACAGTAGAGCATCCTCCTTTAAAGAAATCATCCTGCGTGGTTTCTTTCCTCTTCTTGGCTGAGACTTCAGACCAATACACATGACTTAATAACTATCTGGACCAGTTTATCACCAAACAACTACATTGGGATACTAGCAATAGAAATACTAATAATAAGAGGAAGAAATATTAACTAAGAACTGTGTGGCATAGTAAAAACTAGCCAAAGAGTGCCACACCGGGCTGGAGAGATGGCTCAGAGGTTAAGAGCACTGACTGTTCTTCCAGAGGACCTGAGTTCAATTCCCAGCAAAACCACATGGTGGCTCACAACCATCTATGATGAGGTCTGGTGCCCTCTTCTGTAAAACTGTATGCATAATAAATAAATAAATCTTTAAAAAAAAAAAAAAAAAAAAAAAAAAAAAAAGAGTGCCACACCAGAGCCATCTTTATATCTAGATTTAGAAGCCATTTTGGTGGGAATGGGATCACTGATTTGAGTATGAGGGGTGACTCCTGGGACTATGCAAAGAGAAATGAGCTACACATAGATTTAGAAATAGTGACCTATGTGAGAAGACAAAGACCTCATGGA
>PVIH01011769.1:0-67307 GCA_004025045.1 Sigmodon hispidus | reverse complement strand
CTGATCTTTGACAAAGAGGCCCAAAACATTCAATGGAAAAAAGATAGTATATTTAACAAATGGTGTTGGCATAGCTGGATGGAAGTGTGTAGAAAAATGCAAATAGATCCGAGCCTGTCACCCTGCACAAAACTCAAATCCAAGTGGATCAAAGACCTCAACTTAAACCCAGCCACTTTGAACTTGATAGAAAAGAAAGCGGGAAATACACTTCTACAAATTGCCACAGGCAACCACTTCCTAAATATAACACCAGTGGCACAGACACTAAGACCAACAATCAATAAGTGGGATCTCCTGAAGCTAAGAAGCTTCTGCAAAGCCAAGGACACTGTCAATAGGACAAAACGGCAGCCTACAAAATGGGAAAATATTTTGACCAACCCTACAAGTGACAGAGGACTGATCTCTAAGGTATATAAAGAGCTCAAGAATTTAGAGCCCAAAACCTTGAATAACCCTATCAAAAAATGGGGTACAGATCTAAAAAGGGAATTTTCAGCAGAGGAACTACGAATGGCTGAAAGGTACCTGAAAAAGTGCTCTTTATCTTTAGCCATCAGAGAAATGCAAATCAAAACAACTTTGAGATACCACCTAACACCTGTTAGATTGGCTAAGATAAAAGGCACAGATGACAGCCTATGTTGGAGAGGATGCAGAGCAAGGGGAGCACTCCTCCATTGTTGGTGGGAGTATAAGCTTGTTCAGCCACTTTGGAATGTAATATGGTGGTTTCTCAGAAAATTAAGAATCAATCTCCCCAAGGACCCAGCAATACCACTTCTGGGTGTATACCCTAAAGAGGCACATTCACACTCCAAAAGTATTAGCTCAACTATGTTCATAGCAGCATTATTTGTAATAGCAAGAACTTGGAAACAACCTAGATGTCCCTCAACTGAAGAATGGATTAACAAACTGTGGTACATCTACACAATGGAATACTACTCAGCAGTAAGAAAAAAATGATATCCTAAAATTCGCAGGCAAATGGATGGATTTGGAGAATATCCTCCTGAGCGAGGTATCACAATCTCAGAAAGATAAGCAGGGGATGTATTCACTCTTTAGTGGTCTCTAAACAAACAAACAAGAAAAAAAGCCAAGCATGCCCAAGCTGCAAACCACAACCATTGAACAGCTTGGGATCAGAAACACCCTGGATTGACTGTTCGGACCCCACTCCAACTACAGGAACACCTGACTCACTCTTGAGGGAGGGGGGACAAAAATGGATTTGCCAGGAGTGGAAACTGATCCAAGAATTATTGGGTCAGTGGGACCATAGGACTGTCTGCTCCCTGCCCAGGGAGGGGATGGGGAATTGCAGAGAAGTAAAATGACCTGATGTGGTGGGAGGGGGAAGGGACCTTGAATAAGGATATACAGGGATGGAAAAAAATTCAGAGGGAAAGCTGAACACAAAGTAAATATATGTGTAGCAATCTTATTTGCATTATCACCCTTGATAAGTCATGCTTATGATTTTTATCTTCTTTATAGTTATTGTTAACTTCTCAGCATTTTAAATTCATTTTACTGTTTTTTCTTGATAAATACAAAATAAAGAAAAAAAGAATATCTTTTCTAGTTTCATCCATTTGCCTAAATATTTTATGATGTAATTTTTACATTGAAGAATACTCCTTTGTGCAAAAGCACCACATTTTTTGGCTCATTCTTGGGTTGAGAGGCATCTAGGTTGTTTCCAGATTCTGGCTATAACAAATAATGCTTCTATAAAATAGGTGAGCAAGTGACTTTGTGGTGTGGTTGAGCATCTTTTGGGTACATGTTCAAGAATTGTATTGTTGGATTCTAAGGTAGGATGAGTCAAAAATTTTTTTTGTGTTTGACACTGATATCAACTGTTCTATCATCTCTGAATATTATGTGACATAGCAACTTAAGGGAAGACAGAATTATCAGGACTCATTGATCAGTAAATCAAGTGGAAATCAGTAAATCCTGCAGTACCAGGTCAGCTCCCATGTATATAGTACCTTGACACAAACTAGTAGAACGTGTCATCTTTATCACATTTGAACAGGCTGACTCTCTTGATTTGGGTTCACTCAGAGCCTTCAACTTTCCAATTTTCATATTCCATGGTGCAGGCATTTTCAAGGATTATATTAGTGCTGAGTTTTCACTACCACAAAATTAAAAAGCCACACTCTTAATGGATTTCTCCAGTTATTATGAACCTGTATGCTTGTATAGACTCCAAGACTTTCCCTTAAAATCTGTTTAGAAGCACTGATAAAATTGAACCACTTGCATTGTGTACATTTGCAAAATATCATCAAATAGATGACCTTAATTTTTGCCAACAACTTCAGCTATGCCTAGGATCACATAGATCCTATCGCAAACTTCTTACAACCTGGAATAAAATGAAAACATACTCAAACAGTTTCCTAAAAGGCTGTGACTGAGTCATGTGTCTAGAGACTTTTTCTTTATTCTTATTTTCTTATATATTTTTCTCATGAATTACCTTTCACTCACAGTGTTTCTCTGTTCCCTTCCCCCAGTGGCTCCTTCCCCCTTCTCCTGACCTACTGCTGCTATCTTTCTTTGCAGGAATGTTCAGACATGCTAAGGACATCAATTAAACTCTGCATAACAAGATGAGACATGACTAGGCACATATTATCATATAAAGACTAAACAAGACAACCCAGTATGAGGATAAAGGAACCCTGTGAATGCAAAAGAGTCAAAGACAACCCTTCCCATTGTTAGGAGTCCACAAAGCTTCAAGTTAAAACCACAGCATATATGCAAATAACAGTATCTGAGTTTGTTGCTTCCTGCTATATGAGCCCTATAAGTCCTGATTAGTTGATTCATGTTATCCTGATGTTTCCTGCCCCTCTGTTCCCTATACCCCTTCCTCCTCTTCTTTTGCAGAGTTACCAAAGCTTTATCTAAAATTTTCCTGTAAGTCTTTATAATTCCTGTTAATACAGTTGCTGGAGGAAGCCTCTCTGATGACCATTGCCTAGGCAACCACCTTAAGACTATAAGATAATATTAGAATTTTTTATAGTCTTTTTTTTGGTAATCCTGTATAATTTTACTGTACATCTCTGAGCCATCCAACTTCTTTTTTTTTTCTTCCTTCTTTATTTTGTATTTATCAAAAAAAAAAAACCACAGTAAAAAGAATTTAAAATGTGGAAGAGTTAACAATAGCTATACAGAGGATAAGAATCATAAGCATGGCTTATCAAGGGTGGAAATACAAATGAGATTGCTACACATATATTTTCTTTGTGTTCATCTTTCCCTCTGAATTTTTTTTTCCATCCCTGTATATCCTTATTCAAGGTCTCTTCCCCTTCCCAACACATCTGGTCATTTTTCTTCTCTGCAACTCCCCATTCCCTCCCTGGGCAGGGAGCAGACAGTCCTATGGTCCCACTGACCCAATAATGCTTAGATCAGTCTCCACTTCTGGCCAAATCCAGTTCTTTCCCCCCTCCCTCAAGAGTGAGTCAGGTGTTCCTATAGTTGGCCATCCAACTTCTAAATATTGAATATGAGCTCCCTTTCATAAGGTGGCCTCAAATTCCAAGAGTCAGTTATTAGTTTCTTTCATAAATTCTAAGCAATAATTGTCCCAGGGAATCTTGCAAAAAGTCTCATTGGTTTGTTACTCTCATAAGTTCTAAGTGACAATTGACACAGACCATCTTGTTTTGGATCCTATATTTAGTGGCTCGGTTGATGTCTAACTCCCACCATAGGGAACTTAGCTTGGTTACAGAAAATGGCTGACTTAGCTGTAAGAAAGAAAGGCTATTAAGGGGGTAACTTAGTTCATTTTCTTTTTCTATCACTGCTTCCTGATCTGTCCAGATGTGAATGAGAACACACACAATTCTAAATCAACAACTATAAACTGATTCCATTGCTGATGATGAACTCAACTCTTAACCAACACCCAGAATAAAACAATTACTCCATTACTGCTCAGTTCCTGTATCATAGTATTCACAATGATGGCAAAAATAAATAATAAAATATATGGAAGTGAAACAATTCTCATTCTCTAAATTTCTATTTTCTAACTAACATAATTTAATAACAAAATCCCTATCAAAATAAAACATGTGCCTCTAACAATAGTAAAATAATGTCAAATTAAAATCTCAGACAAATCTTAAGTAAATGTATATAACTGTAAAAGTCATGCTATTAATTAAACACAGGAGGTAAAGAACTCAAGACTGTATGTATAAACAAGAAGCACCCTTATGAGATCTGAGTTCCTGTGAATTTTGTCTAGAATTCTGGAAACCTTGAGCCTGCCCTGTGATCTGTGCACAGCGTATTTTCCTCCCACATGAGACCAGCTGGAGTAGTTACTTCCTTTCCCATTACCTTTATGGAAACCTGGGAAAAGGTGATGTGGAAACTTGGTGCTGAATCACCTTCCATCAATCACAGGACAGAACTCTAAATTTGGCAGTGATATCACCTGTCTTGGCACTGTGGTCCTGGCTGAGGAAACCTCAACTAGAGGTATAAATAGTGGTGAAGAAAAGTCTCCATCCCAGTGCCTACTCCAGACACACTGAGAAGCCATGAAGATCTTCATCTTCTTTGCTTTCCTGGGAGCAGCTGGTGAGTCTTTAAAGAAACATTTCACCCAGTGTTTATCATACAGGCAAGATTTTACTTTTGCGAGTGGGGAAACAGTAAAGGCCATTTTGAGTATATACTTCATGTGCAAGGAACTTCAAGTGACAAATCACTATCTACCACATTTACATATTATATAGGTTAGCCAAGAAAAGAAAGGACAGGGCACAAGACATGTGTCTTTGTCACTTTGAAGGAACTGAAATTATTATCTGCTCCAAGAATACAACGAGAACATTAAACCCTGATTCTATGGAACATAGAATTATACTGATTTACTGAGCTCTAGTAATTGAAAGAGGAAAGGTATAGGTCATAGATAAAATTCTTAGGCTTTGTCTCACAAAATCATTAGTAATAAAATATGCATTGAAGAGTACTATCATTCAATACTCAACAACAGGAAATTTTAGTTTTCTAGGTTAATATAACTTAGTTTAAAACTAATTTCTCATGATTTAAATGAATTTTGAATTGGTACATTTTCTCATTATGGAAATAAGTATGAATAATAAAAATATTATTGCCAAAATTAAGGCATCAATGTTCTTTTAAAATGCCAAATACATTGACACATATGCAGAAGAAAACTGGAAGAAAAGGAAAGTTTTCAGAAGAAAAACATAGGATAGAAGTGATTAAATAATATATACAAATTGTATCTAATAAATTTACTCATTCAATCATTTATATGTGTTGGGTATAAAGAATACTAAAAATTAAAGTGCATTCCCTCAGTGAAAAATGGTTACTTGTATGAAGGTGCTGGACTGTAAGTAAAGTACTTAGGCCTAAGTAAATGGGCTAGAAGCCATGCACTAAACAGAGAGGTCACTTCGAAGATATTGTACTCCACAGGAGTACTGTGATACACACACACACACACACACACACACACACACACACACACACACACACACACCACAAAAAAGAGAAAAAGGAGAGACAAACAGATACACTTGGCATATATTGTAAATGAGTTTTTTTTTTTACAAAACTTTTAAAAATTTAGATTCTAATAACAATGATATAAAAAGTATGAGCTATAGTTTAAAAATGACACCCTTTAAAACACAGCAAGCACATTTTACTCCACAAAAGAGGGCACTATTTAATCTGGTTGGTCTGTACAAACTTCATGTAGAAGAATAGTTTTGAGACAAGTCTTCTTGGGCTAATGATACAAAATTCTTCCCCAGTGGCTCTCCCTATTAATGATGATGATGATGACAAGATCATTGGAGGCTACACCTGTCAGAGGCATTCCATTCCTTACCAAGTGTCCTTGAATGATGGCTTTGGACATCAGTGTGGTGGCTCCCTCATCAGTGAGGAGTGGGTACTGTCTGCAGCTCACTGCTATAAGGGAAGGTAAGGGAACAAACTCAAACTCCTCTAGTCTAAGTCCCATCCATTCTATCTCATGACCTTCAAAGAGATGGCCCTTTGTGAGTCTGTACAGGCAGGACACACCTTAAGGAACATTCTATCCTGCACATTGGTGGTAGGGAACAATACTGACTTAACTGCAGAGTCTTTATAGGGTCAGATGCTTTAAAAACATGGTGTTTGTGTTTTTATGCTGTGAACTTTGAGCATGGAAGAGTAACAGCCCAACAAAGTTGCTAAGAAATCCTTGATCTTTTAATGCAGGAAACTTCAGGTTCGCCTTGGAGAACACAATATTAAGATCCTTGAGGGTGGTGAGCAATTCATTGATCCAGAAAAGATAATTCTCCATCCACAGTACAGCAAAACCACTTTGGACAATGACATTATGCTGATTAAACTGAAGTCACCTGCCATCCTCAACTCTCAAGTGTCCACAGTCTCTCTGCCTAGCTCCTGTCCATCTACAGGTGCTCAGTGCCTTGTGTCTGGCTGGGGAAATCTTGGAGGTAAGTGTCAGAAAGATGAAAGGCATATTGGTGGCCATATGCCCAAATTCTCACTGTAATCTCAGAAGTTTCAGCAAGGATGATATTAGAATATACCTTTTGAAGTTCAGCAGTTTACCTTCCTGGGACAATGTGGATAACACTATAAAGTGAGCTATTAGCAAAATGTTGAGGTATTTAGTGGGTATAATCAGTGATGTGAAGGAAGTGAAATCTCCATTGACAAATAGAAGATTTGCGGATGATTTGTTGTTCTCATAGGAATTCTCATTTTGTAGGAAACCTTGTCTCAGGATTTGGAATCAAAGCCGAAAACAATATTGTCATGAAAAGATGATGTTAGTTAAAACTAATGAAAAAATTTTTCTAAAACAAATCCTTTTTAAATTATAAATGTTTGGCAAATTGAAAGAATTAAATATTTCATGGAACATACTAAAGGCTCCTGCATCTTTGCTTACACCAGGCCAATACCCAGCAACGCTCCAGTGTCTGCAAGCCCCTGTTCTGTCTGACAGTTCCTGCAGAAATTCCTACCCAGGCAAGATCACCAGTAACATGTTCTGCCTTGGCTTCCTGGAGGGTGGAAAGGACTCCTGTGATGTGAGTGATATTTAACTCCTTCTCCAACAATTACAGACTCACTGTGCTTGCTTGTATATTTCTGCTTGGCTTAGAAGCCTGCAATCTGTCTAGAAGACTTTGTGTGTGATGACAAAACCTGTAATGAAAAACAATCACATAGGTTTTCTCACTGGATACCAATGGGTAAGCTGAATATTGAAAAATTTTCAAATTATGGCATCTTAATAAAAACATTTTTAAAAATTTGGACAAGCTGGTTGATGGGATGTGACTACTGTGGCAGGAGAGCCCCAGTACAGAGAGTAATGCCCAGTGCTCTCTGTTTCTCCTGACTATGCCAATTAAGAAACAAAGAATTATAGAAAATAAATGATTGGAACAGACAAATAATGACTGAATAGACAGGTTTCTGTGTTGATTCTCAGGGTGTAAATATTTGCTACACTGGCCCCATAATAATGGAAATTCATCTTAGAGTCCATTCTCTCATGTCAGCATAGTGTAATGGCTATTTTTTTCCTTTCTGACCAGGGTGACTCTGGAGGACCTGTCTTCTGTGATGGAGAGGTCCAGGGCATCGTCTCCTGGGGGACAGGCTGTGCACTTAGAGGTAAACCTGGTGTCTACACCAAGGTCTGCAACTACCTGGGATGGATTCATGAGACCATGGCTGCCAACTGAGTTTCTTCCCTTCCAAGAATTACCTGTTCCTTATCTAGTTCTCTTTCTTCTGCCTCCTAAATGAAGTCAGAATAAATACATTTTCTTCTGCTCTATTACTGTGAATGTTTTATTCTTGCATCATATTATTTGGTGTTCCCTGAAAACTTGTTGCAAAATGATGACATGGTAAGAGAGATGAGAAAACTCTACATAATTAAACATTCATCTAAGAAAAAGGATTTACTCCTGTCCTTCTATGGTGATTGAAGCATAGCAGATACAGTGGTGAATGTGCTTACAATTATCAGTATTATTTGCAAAATAATTATTAGTGCTTTAATAAGGTTAGATACATTTTCTTTTAAGATATAGCTACTCTGCGCACCTGTTCAGGTTTGACTCGTGGGAGATTGCATATGTATATCTTATGACAGATAATATGAAACAGCAGTTATTATAAATTACCAGGTTATTTAAGTATTTACTAGCTAAACTGGTGTTCAGCATGAATAGTCCTGTTTCTTGGTGCCTTTTTTTTTTTTTTTTTTTTTTTTTTTTTTTTTTTTTTTTTTTTTTTTTTTTTTTTTTTTTTTTTTTTTCCTTTATTTTGTATTTATTAAAAAAAAACACAGTAAAAAGAATTTAAAATGTGGAAGAGTTAACAATAACTATATAGAGGATAAGAATGATAAGCATGGCTTATCAAGGGTAGACATACAAATAATTTTTGATCCAAGACAAAGTACTGTATGTTTCTTCCTCTTTTTTTCTTTATCTTTTTAAAGATGAGAATCTCTTTTGCTAAGTGACTGAAAACTCAAGATCAAAAATATTATAATTTTTCTAGTTTGCAAATATTTATATTCCTGCATGTATGTGCATGCATTTAACCACAGTGCTTAAAGGCAGTAGGTGTTATATGTTCTACACATACTGGGATTTGAGGGATGGTTGATATTGTTGGGAACCAAGCTGTGATCCTCTGCATGAGTAGTGTTTACTCTTAACCTCTGAGCCATCTGTAATGCCCTTGAAGAATTACTTTAAAATATATTTTTCCAGGGTCTGGAGGGATGGCTCAGAGGTTACGAGCACTTTCTGTTCTTCCAGAGGTCCTGAGTTTGATTCCCAAGCAACCACATGGTGGCTCACAACCATCTATAATGAGATCTTGTGCCCTCTTCTGGCACACAGGCATAGTGGAAACAGAATGTTGCATACATAATAGATAAATCTCTCTCTCTCTCTCTCTCTCTCTCTCTCTCTATATATATATATATATATATATATATATATATATATATATTCCTCTAAATTTTGGCCTATGGTCACCTCAACTCATCCTAGCCTTCAGCCAAATATAGACTGCATATGAATTAGAACAATGTTTAAAATATATAAATCATGAAGGTTTTTGGACTGTAGGTAAACTTCTCAGCTGTCATATTGCCATGGATACACAGCTGTAACTGTGTTATCTATAGGGACCCTTTATCTAGGGGCCTCCAGATAATTTTACCACTTCCTGTCCCTCTCATAGCTTTCATACTGTCAAGTCCCAAGATATACTACAGACATTGCTCCCAGTGTCTTCAAGGGTTTTAGCTGCATCTAACATTTTCTGAAGCCAGAACTTACCATGTCCAAATTTTACAAACATTTCTAACCAAACTACAAGCACCCATTACATTCTGTTCTGAATTTCTCCACTGACTTCAGTTGTAAACTTGGCAAAAATAAATACATTCAACTTTCATATTACAGGTTAAATACTGGACTCCCTTCTTTTTTCTACATTGGATACATTATTTCATAAATTTGAACTCAGCCACCACAAACACTTTGCATATAGTAGACTTGTTCTTTGGAGAATAAAGGATGCACAGCCTTTATTCCATTATAGGTAGCATGATTATGACACTTTATAGGCCTAGCCTTTTCTGTCCTTATTTCTATTGGCAGTATAGATTTAATGCTTTGCATGGTTATTAGGAAAAACACAACAGCACCCAGGCTGTTTTTACCTCACTGTGTAATATAGTGTTTACATTTTCTTTCATCTTCAAACCACCCAGTGTTTTGTAGAGACACTAGAAACCAAAACTCAACCAAAAAAAAACCCAAGATTTTTGCATTTTTGAGTTTCACTTACTGTTTTTTTTTTTTTATTATTTCTCTTGTGTCCTCCCATATTCCAGTGCTCCTGGAGAGAATCTGTAACCTATTTTCACAGCCATTTATGCAAACCCAGCCTAAAACAAAAATATAAGCCCTGGGCAACAGATGAGTCTTCACAATGCAGGTGTAATAATTTGAGGGCAAAAAGTTCTTTGGTAATCAAGGAGTTGCTGGGACTTTGAGGTCTTGCTGGAATGCACCACTCTCTTTGATTTGGTTCCTTGGAAGCTCTCCTCCAAACTGTCATTTTCCCATGGATCACCATGAAAAAAGTTTGTAGAAGAGGCTTAACACAATATTCCTGAGGATGTATGGCACAAGATAAAGGAAAAGACATAATGGCATCTGAACAAAAATGCATTGAATGACTCAGTCAGGTTTAAAGTTGAAAATCAATTCTCTACAGTAAGGTACAGCAAGCATAAAGTAATTTATTCAGCTCAGACTACTGTAACAAAATTCCCATGGGCTGCAAGTATTCAACAACACAGTTTTAGTTCATATTTATGGATGCTATTAAGCCCTATATCAAGGTATACATAAGTATGATTTCTAAGGAAAGCTGGCTTCTTGTTTTTTGTTTGTTTGTTTGTTTGTTTTTTGTATTTTACAATATCCTTAACCTTTTGATAAAGATGAGAAAAGTGAATCCATTTTGATGCGGACAATTTTCCAGCTTTGTCTCTGCATGATTTACATGAACACATCACTGTACAATAATCCTGTAGTTTTGTTTCTCTTTTTCTTGGCTACTTAGATAGATGATCCCACATCACAGGAGACATTATGAAAGACTGGGGGGTCAACATCATAATGCTTTCTGCCACATGTGAGCAGCCAAAATATATAAAAGGAGTTGTATTCAGACTATGTCTCCACTCATGTTGTGTTTTATCTCATCTATTCTGTAGGCCAACATCTTATAGCAGATACTTTCACGTGAGTTGCAAATCTACACTACATGAAAAATAAGACCAAAACTTATGAGATCAAAAAAGATTCCATTTTCACAGATTTGAATCAATAAATATTTTTATAAAGCTTTTTCACAAAATATATCCAGATACTCAAAGAAAACCTTCCTTGAAAAATTGTTAAGTTCTATCAGAAAATTGCAAATAAAATGGGTATAGGTACACACAAATACATCAGATTCTTATGGATATCAAACAATCTATGAAAATATATAAATAATGCATCTATAAATACACATCTGTGTGCTTTTAAATTTCTGGGTCCCTCCAGAAATCATAAAGTTACTTCTAGACCCAATATATAATTTTACATTCATCAAGTATATTAATAATTTGAAATGCAAATTTAAATAGAATCATTGTAAAATAGTACAATGGTCAGAAAACATACTCATTTCTCTTCATAAGACAGACATACCTACTTAAGCAATTTAAACACACAAAAAAGTAAAATTTATAATTTGAGTAGATCAGCTCTTTATGCAGACCTTCTCATTTCAATACAGAAGATCAAAGTTTAATTTTGGAACCATTATACATTCAAGAAATAATGGTACTGAGCATAAGACTGGAAAGTACCATCTCAAAGCCACCCTGGGCTATATTCAAGACTGTTTCCAAAACAAACAAGCAAAAGTTTGAAATTCCTTTTGTTACCCGATCAGTTTCCTCAAAAGTTTATAATTTTTACCTACCAACCACACAGAATTTTTTCATAGAGTTAGACATACTGTTCAGCAATGAAAAGCACTTGTTATCCCTACTGGGAACCCACATTTGGGGTCTCACCACTCAACAACGCCAGCTCTAGGGTATGTAATACACAATTCTGGCCTGCAGGGGCACCCATACATATGTGACTTTACATAGAGAAAAACATGCATCTAAAATAATGATGATAATACTAATAATTAATAATAATAAATATGTATGTTCTCCCATAGTGTTTTAATTCTTTTATCTTGTTAAAATTTTTATTTTGTTTACATCTTTGCTTTCATATTATGGGATCACAGTTAATGTAACTTTCTGAGAAGAATCAAATTATCTAATTACTTAACAATTCCATATCTTCAAGTTACCAAAAAATTTTAAAACACATGATTTTATTTGCGAATATGTATTCTGTATATATTCATTAAATTCATCTTTTCTCCCCAATTATGAATGGTTTGTGTAAAATATGAAGCACTAAATAAACCTAGGTGGTCATTATTCAGGTATTTATTTTTCTGGTTCTACTGTTTATTAAAAAAATCTTAAAAATAAAACATATATAGAAAGTCATAAGTTTTATTTTCATTTTTTAATTCTTACCTAATGTTCTATGCTATGCAATTAGCTTTATGATATATAATTTTTTCAAACCTGAGGTAAACATGAATTTACACTTGTCATTTGTCTGTTTTCTGTCATTATGCATATGATCCACGAGTAACTAGCTCTGGAACTCTAGACCCTTCTTCTGTATGTCACACCCATCATCAGAGATAACTTATACACAGCAGCCCCTTCTCCTCTCTGGTCATCATACCAGAAGCATCTCTGCAACTACCAGATAACTGCTATTGCCTATCCTGGAGTCAGCCAGCAAATTGATTTCAAATAGAAGTCACACAGTGAACGGGGGGATCATAAAAGAAAGTAATTTCCCTGTGTCATGGCTGCCTCTGTCATAGCCTCTGCTACATCTGGTCATTCCAAGGATCCATCCATATACAGGAATGGGCAATCCCTATACCTGCCCATATCCACTCATGATACTGGTTTGAATCTTAGGGATTTTGATACTCTCTGATCTCCAAATTGTCTCATGGGCAGGACATCAACAAAGCTGTCTGTGGCGAGACGAGGAAGGCACTCCAGCCGGTGTATCTGGTGGAATCTTTATTTCTGGCTCAGCCAAAAGAACAATCACCATTGTCAATACCAGGCGGTTGATTAGCAATGTCTGCTAGAACTCTGCTGTTACCTAGAGACTCTTCACTGACACTCGGGGCACTTAGCAGGGAATCTTGGTCCTCAAACTCAGCATAACCAAAACCTTTCAACCGGTCTGGATTGCTGGATTCACGTGGTAAGCGCATGACACTTCATCTAAAGAATTTCTTAATGGAGTTTTCTGTCATATCAGAGGGCACGTTCCCCAGGCAAGCAGTGTGTAGGGTGGCGATTCGGGAAGATGGAGCCAGTTGATACTGGGTTTTGGAACAGCTTCATGGAGCATAGGGGAGGTTGAAATGGTCTTTTGGAGGTGCCTAAGATACATTGTCGTCATTACAGCCACAAATTGACATCTCTCCTCCAAGATTGTGTCTTTCATCAGTTCAACTGACTGATCTGGGGACACAGGCTCTCCTCCACCAATCTGCCTTCCTCAACCAGAAAGTCGGCTAGGAAGATGGTTTTCTCTTCTTAACCATCTCTTTTGCTGAAGCCATTATGCTATGCGGGTATTTTTAAGGTTATCTTTTTAAATGAGAGCAGTACAACATTAAATATATAGATCTAGTGTAGCTACATTTTTATTAAGTCAACAGTATTAAAGAATGTACACTTTAAGTTTGCCCAAGTTATACAAACTTTAAAAGTACTTTTTACATTTTCAATTTATTTTTAAGTCACTTAGAACTCTTTGAACCTTGTACAAATAAAAACATTGATTTTGGGGCTGGAGAGATGGCTCAGAGGTTAAGAGCACTGACTGTTCTTCCAGAGGACCTGAGTTCAATTCCCAGCAAAACCACATGGTGGCTCACAACCATCTATGATGAGGTCTGGTGCCCTCTTCTGTAAAACTGTATGCATAATAAATAAATAAATATTAATATAAAAAAAAACACTGATTTTGTGTTTTATCAGTATCTCTGATATTTTTCCAGGCCAGTAACCACTTAGGAACTAAATTCTTACTTCAGAAGATTTATTTATTTATATTTTGCACAAGCAAATATTTGCCTGCTTGTATTTCTGTATATCATCTGTGTGTTTGGTGCTCTTAGAGGTTTCATAAGTTCTTCATATTGTCTAGGAACCAAACCTATGTCCTCTGCAAGAACAGCAAGTGCTCTTAAGGGCTGAACCACCTTTACAGGAGCAATAAATTAAGTTTCAACATAGTGTTCATCAAAAACATTTTTTCATGGAAGTCTTTTAAATGATAAATGTATGAACAACCATAATTTTTAGAGAGTTCCACATATCTATAAACAGATATGTGAATATCTGGTGACCTGGTTTTATTATGTTTTTATTTTTACTTATTAAAACATTATGCAAAGATGTAGAGAGTTTAGAGTGCATGGGCTTAATGCATGCAAAGTGAGCAATATGTGTTCTGTTTTGTACAATATACACTGCTTATGGACCTTCAAAGTACAAAACAGCCGTTAAATCATTTTGACATTCAGATTTTTATAAATCCTATTTTTAAAACTTTTGAGCCTCATCTTCATCTATGTACCTTCATGAAGCAACCTGTTTGTTACTGCACATAGGGAAAGGAAATGGAGTTGTACATCAGGGAGCTGCCTCTCTGTAGTAATGAACACCAAGCACCATTGCCTAAACTTGTAAACAGTCTGCCTTACTTTCCTGATACTGTAATAAAAAACACCCTGACAAAAGCAGCCTAAGGGAGAATTGACTTGACTTTGGCTAAAAGTTCTAGAGCGGAGACTTTGGCTAAGAGTTCTAGAGTGGAGACCGTCCATCCCCATAGGGAAGTAATGTAAGCACAGGGAGGTAGATAACTTTGCATCAGCAGTCTTGAAGCAGAGGAAGAAGTAGAGCCGGGCAATCAAACCTCCAAGCCCAACCCCAGTGGTATGCTTCCTCTGGCAAGGTCCCACTTCCTAAAGGTTGCATAACCTTTACAAGTAACACCACATCCTGAGTACCACACATTTGAACCCAGAAGCCTACAGGGAATATTTTACATTCAGACAGCAACAAGGCTTCAAGTCTTGATTTTTGTCAATGTGGGCAGCCTTCTACTTTATACAGCCAGTGATTCCAAATATTGCTACAGAGGTACAAAAGTTAATATATATGAGGTATCTCTATACAGCTGCAATGCTAATAGTTGCTGATTTCTTGCTTATTAGATGAAGTTATGTGTACTGTGTATATGTGCCTTCAAATTTTGATATTTCAAACTAAACTTGGGAGTGGTGTTAGCTGTGTTTGAGCTCACATTCTTGTTCTCTGAACTGCTTCAAGATGAGCAGAAACGGCCAGGCACTGTGTACCCTAAGCAGTGCTACTCTAATAAATACTACTCTCTTGGGTCACCAAGACAGTGCACTGGTAAACAAAACTCATTCTACTTTTTATCTATTTTTAATCTCTTAAAATTCAAAATGAAATGGAGGTTTATGTTTTAAAATCCTATTATTGACAAATTTTGTCACTTTCTAAAGCTGAAGCAAAAAGTTAAATGCAGAACAACTTGATGGTCTTGATCATAGTTATTATAGCCTCATTACTACAGGCAGAAATAACAACATTGTTTCATTGAATGCAAAACTTTCTTCAAAATTTGAACCAAGCCTGCACTAACCTTTCTGCCATCTGGTGACAAGGAACAATTAAAACCTGAGTCATGGGACATTTTATCAGTGATTTCTTCAAACTGTTCAGACAAAGGAGGGATGTTGTCATAAAGTGTTGTCACACCACTCATGGTGGTACATAGCCGTAATCACGGCACTCAAGAACAACAAACAGGACAATTTCAGAGATTGGCCTTGAACTTGCTATCTATCCCAGAGTACTCTCATGTGCAGACTCCCTAACAATAAAAAGTAAGCATGAATACGAAGGGTCACAATGATCCTAAGTCTTTCTAATGAATAAACCAGCAGGTATACTCATTACATTTACTTGTATACTTTGTTACTAGAAAAATGAATGAAGTACGTAACTGTGAAATAGCTGTTAGTTACATATCAAGGTTCAGGGTTTCACATAGTCCTTTGAATAAAAGTTCACAAGACTCTTAAATTTTTATCTGGGTATCCAAAAAAAAATGCAGCTTTGCACTGTGAGCTGAATACAACTTATTTATTTTTGCAATGAACAGGCTCTGGCAGCTTTGCAATTTTCATTCCCATAAGCCTCTAGGAAATTAGAATATGCTTACATGTCATTTGCATTATTTTTCATCTGTCACAGAATGAACTGTGTCTTTTTTTTTTTTTTCTTTTTTTCACTTTGCAGTGAAGTCTCTTTTCTGGCACCTATGGCCCTGAGTGTCAATGACAAATCTGGAGGTATAAATAGCTGCGGGAAAAAAAGCCTTTATTCTATTGCCCAGTGCAGAACTAGTGAGCAGCCATGAAGACCTTCCTCTTCCTGGTTCTCATTGGAGCTACTGGTGAGTTCTTCAGGAGAATGCATCAGCAGAGATACACATCACACATACAGGTCTGCTTTGTGTTTGGAAATCAGCAATGGTTGTTGAATATAAGGTCTGAAAGCAAGATAACTGAAATGTAGGAAAATTAGTATGTAGCATTTGTGTTTAAAGAATACTAAATTTATATCAGAGAGAGTTCATAGACCCTAAGTGTCCAGTGTATGAGCCACAGAGATACAGAAGGTGTTTTCAACTTCCAGGCAGGCTTTCTAAATTAGAGAATAAAAGGAAACAGTAGTCCACATAAAAAAGTGTTGGCCCTTATCTCTTAGAACATGGAGTTAATTGTTAAAATCTATGTTCACTGAAGGATCTGTGACCATGTAAGCAGGAGTTAACTATAGACTGAAGGGCCTATCATATACCAGGGACAAAGAATCTTACATGATAAAGATATCTTATGTGTCATAGATAACATCTTAATCTGTGGTTTGAGAAAACTGTTGATAAATTCTCACTGATATAAACATTCTTAATGTCATAATTCCCAGTTTTAGTGTGGTGATAAACACTAGAGAAGTAACCAGGATAATAGGAAAGATAGGGGAGGGCACTATGGTGTTCTGTAAGATGTTCAAATAAACACATTAGGCTAAATCCAAAGGAAAACTGACAAAATAAAAAATTTAAAACAATTACTTCCTTAAGAGAAAGAATCAAGTGGATTCTGCAAATTCCATTTCTTCTATGTCCTAGAAACAGCTATTCCACACCAACACTTCAGCAATCACCAATAAACATACAAGACCAGCAAGTTACTGAATAGGGCTTTATGTATTTGCATGGATGTTTAATCTGATGTTGAGTCTATATTTAAAATTATATTTATATCCTAAATAGTAGCTGTAAGATATTTATTTTCTGAATTTCTGATGTGTGTTATGTTGTGTGTATGTGTGTTAAAACATATATGTAAGAAAACAAGGTGTGTCCAACGTAAAGCAATACCTAAAGATAAATGTTTTCTTATATAAAGAGGTTCATATAAAAGACATAATATAATAACTTATAAAATATCTACATTTAAATAAATAAAATATAAAAAAATAAAGCTACCTACCAGAAGTCTAACACTTTCTGATTTGATGGTGACCTGTGTGCATTTAGTCTGCATCAATTTCATAAATGGAATTCCATGACAGATCTGTATAACAGAGTTTCTGCATCTTCCCTAACAGCTGCTGTCCCCACTAATGATGATAACGATGATGACAGTATTGGTGAAGGTTACAGATGTAGGAATGAGTCTGTCCCCTACCAGATATCCCTGAATGCTGGCTACCACTTGTGTGGGGGATCTCTTGTCAGTGACCAGTGGGTACTGACTGCTGCTCACTGTTATAAGCCGTAAGTATCCAATTTTCAGACTCCTAAATCTAAGGTCATATTTTCCCTCATCCATACAAAAAAAAACAAGAAAAATTTATTCTTAATGAGTAAAATAATTTTTATATTTATTATTTACTTTGGTGGAGGCACATGTGGAGATCAGCAGACAAGTTGAAGAGGTTTTTTTGTTTGTCTTGGTTTAATTTTTTGTTCCTATGACCATATGGGTTCCAGGAGTCAATATTATGTCATCAGGCTTCACAGTGAGCATCTGTACCTATTGAGCCATTTTTCCAGCCCACTTGATGTATTAAAAAAGTATAATCAGAATCTGGATGTCACAGTAGTCATAGGAATTTTATGAATGACGACAGATGTTGCCCTTGGATTTTACAGATATTTTCTAGAAACCATATACATACCCTCAATAATCATATCTCAACTGCGATTATAATAATGTCATATGAAGTAATAGAATGTACCACATTTCTATTTAAACACAAGAAAGGAGAACTTGTTCATGCTCTAATATTTTTCATCTGACTCCTTCCTTACTTCCCTATTAAACTTTTGATGTAACCGGAAGAGAAACCTTAAGTACCATTCAATCTTCTCCATTCCCATTTTCACCTCCAACGGTTTTGTAGGAAACACTTTCCTCTATCTTCTGCCTTGACTTCAAGTGAGATGGTGCACTCTGAGTCTGCACTACCAGGGATGCATAAGAAACTCTCTATGACTAGGATAGGAATAACAGGTGCTACCTAAAGTGCAATGAACTGAATTCTGCAGTAAGCTGGTGTTTGTGTTGTGATTAAAGGTTGGAGGAAGGGGAAGAACTCCAAGATGGATACTTTAAGTATCCATCTTGCATCCTTCTCTAAGCACTAAACTGTTAATCCTTATAAATATAGCCAACTGCAGATTCGTCTGGGAGAATTCAACATTCATGAAATTGAGGGTGGTGAGCAAATTGTGAATGGAGCCAAGATGATCCCCCACCCCAAATATGACAATGACACCACTGATAATGACATCATGCTGATTAAACTGAGCTCACCAGCCACCATCAACTCTCATGTGTCTACTGTCTCACTGCCAAGCTCCTGTCCATCTGTCGGTACTGAGTGCCTTGTAACGGGCTGGGATGACACAGTGAACATTGGAAGTAAGTGTTACCCATCCCCAGTGTCAGAAGCCCAGATATAAAATGCATGAAGGTGATTCTTACTCAAAGCATATTTTACTGAAGTCATGGACATATGCAGACTTGAAATATGCCAATCAAAGTTTAAAAATTTGTTTAACTGAGATCATATAAAAGATAAAACAAAATTTAGTTATTAGGAAGATGTCAATGAATTTAAGTATGATTGGTGATAATAATAACATTAGATACTAGGACAGTATATAGAACATTACAAGATTCAGTTCAACCTGGAGAACCCAGCTTAAAAAACTGTCTCTGATTTGTCTTCAGATTTGTCACCACTAACTTTTGTGTCAAAGAAAGAACTTGTTGGTTAGAAATATTCGGAAGATCTTCCAGAAAAAAATAATCTTCCCAGATTCTAAGGTCTAGCCAAATGGAAAGTATCGTGAGAGAGAAGAGAGGGCAGGAAATAAATATCATGGGGGCACTATGACCACTTTTCTATTTTTCTCTTTACTCTTCAGGCAGCTTCTCTTCAGATCTTCATTGTCTGAATGCCCCCATCCTTTCGGACTCTGTTTGCCACAATGCCTACCCACATCAGATCACAAGTAACATGTTCTGTATCGGCGTCCTAGTGGAAGAGAAGGATTCTTGCCAGGTACATTCTTTCCCTATCAGTCTCAGCCCTGTCAACATATTCCTCTATACAAAAGGCTATAACTCTGTATCTGAGAGCAAGGGGTAGGGGAAGTTTCAGTGGATAAAGCATTTGTTTCACAGGGACCACGGCTAAAATTTGGATCCTCAGGATCTATGTAAAAGCTGACAGACAAAGACAGGGGATCTCTGGAGCAAGCAGAGTACCAGAGATTAGCAAGCTTAAGGGCAACGTGAGACTCATTGTCTTGATAAACAAAAATGGAGCCCAGTGAAGGAAGATATTTAGTATCAACTTCATATGTCTATTAGAAGCTCGCACTCATGCATGCCCTTCCCTATACACATATACTTACAAAAACACAAACACACATGCACCCACACCCCACATATACATGCGAAAATAAAATTAAAATAAAACTTTTTTCTGAGTTTGAATCTGGAAGCTGGGGAATAGATTTAGGATGAACTGTAAGTTTTCTGTGTGTGAGTGATAGTTTAAATTGCTGCTAAGATTGTCCAGGCAGTACACACTGATAATCCTTTGAGATTTATTGCAAGGAACTCTTATGGAAATACAGAGTGGATGGGACAATCTTAAATCCCTCCAGTCTTCACCTTTTATAGCATCTACATGACTGTGACAGAAAGAAGTAAGGCCATAATAAAATGTAATATTATAATAATAATAAAATAATAAATGTATTGGTGATATAGTAAGGATATTGCATGCTGGATTCCCAGGAGTAGAGTGGGTGTCATTGAAGAAGTTGAGAAATAGCCCCAGGCCAAGGAAGAACCACATCAAACCTCATTCTTTCATCTAGGTATCAACAAGAACACTGATTGTCTTTTTTCTTCTTGTTCAGTATGACTCTGGTGGCCCCGTGGTCTGCAATGGAGAACTCCATGGTGTTCTCTCCTGGGGCACTAGCTGTGGAGTGAAAGGAAAACCTGGTGTATCCACCAGAGTGTGCAACTATTTGGACTGGATTAAACAAATCATTGAGGCAAACTGAGTATCTTTCCAGAGTCTCCCTATCATAGGCAACTTCGCTTTCCTACCGAACCTGAGATGAGTGTGGAAATAAAAACATCGTATTCTGCCACGCATTGTCTATGCATTATTTTTGGTAATTATGAACTTTCTCTTCAAACTTGCTGAGAGAAGGGCATCATTTCTTCAGTGATGCAGCCACTGATAAATTGCCCAGATTCCAGTAAAAAAATATATATATATTTATTAGCAGGCATTACTTCCTTCCTTCCTTCTTTTATTTCTTCCTTTCTTCGTTCTTTCCTTCCTTATTTTTCCTCTTGTTCCTTTTCTTCCTATCTTCCTTATTTCCAGCCTTTCTTTCTTTCTATTTGTTTTTCTTTTTCTCTTTTGGAAAAAGAAGGCTTTCATCAGGATAGTAGAGTAAGAAGGTAATGGGAGGGGGTGCTGGAAAGATGACTCTACCATTAAGAGTACTAGCTGCTCTTCCAGAGGGCTTGGATTCAATTCTCACCAACCACATGGCAGCTCACAACTGTCTATAACTCCTGTTTCAGGGGATCTGACACCCTCACATAGACGTACATACAGGCAAAACACTGACATATGTAAAATACAAATAAATAATTTTTTAAAAAACAATGGGAATAAAAACTCAGAATAATAAACAGACTAAACAGATTATATTCAAGTGTACCTATAAACATGTACATATGTGCATGCAATAACAATTAGTAAAAAGAGAAACCATGAACTTGAAAGACAGTGATAAAGGAAGGCATATGGAAGGGTTTAAAGGGAAAAAAGGAAAAGAAAAATAAGTATATTATAATCTCAACAATTAGAAAAAATAAAATATAAAACAGTGTATACATATAACAGTAGCCCAAACTGTTAATGTCTGAAATTATGAGCAAATATAAATTATTCCTCTAATTATCTTAGATACTGATCCAAAAAAGCTGATGATCACATTACTAGAGTAGCCATGACCTCTGGTGATAATCTATTCCTAATCCCCCCATCTCACCAAATCAGCCTAGACTGTGTGATAAACTAACTAAGGATAAAAGTTTAAATGGTGAGTGCATATACATTTAAGATCTAGGTTTTGAAGGTAGTGGTTATTTGTATCTGTGCTTTGAATCAAGCCAATAATGGATCTCTCTCTCTCTCTCTCTCTCTCTCTCTCTCTCTCTCTCTCTCTCTCCCTCCCTCCCTCCATCTCTCCCCCCTCTGTCCCTCCCTCCCTCCATTCTCCTCCCCCATCTCTTTCTCTGTTTCTCACACACAACCAAATGTCTGAGTTTCTTCCTGGCTTTCAAGTCAACATTACCTCACCAATCATCCAGAGAAAGGTCTGCAGTAAAACCACTGTGGTTGTCAGGAATGACCCTACTGAAAGAAAATAATAATCAGTAGTACCTGAATGCAGATAACACCAAATAAATGGAGTAGGTTTAAACAAGGTAATGTAGTTCACCCTGATGATAAGATGATAATAATAATAATAATAATAATAATAATAATGCATAAGTCAACTGAAGTAGCCATTAGAAAACACCAGACCCAAGGGTCTGAAAAGACCCAAATTCACATAGAGCTCATGGTTTTGAAGGTTACTTAGTCCAAGATCTAGGCAATGGAAAATTTTGGGAGAGTTAGTGTCCTAATTTTCTGATGTATCTTCATACCTTGTCTAATTGCATCCTCATGTGATCACATGAGCTACAACTAGTCATTCTCCATTGTAAACAGTCCATTTTGGGAGCTCTATATTCCCCAACTTACTTAAGCGTAATTACTTCTCAAGCCTCTTCTTTTTTGCACCATCTTATCTTGGGTTAATATTTTAAAATGCAAATATCAGAGGAATACAATTATATTGCCCACAAGAGACTCAAGACAGACAATGCAGAGGAAGATGATTACACCATTAACCATAATCTAACCCTTTTTAATTCTTGCTGATATTTGATTAGATAATCTCTGAGTTATAATGTAATATTATTTCCCCAAAGATGAAATTAAGGAAATTTTCTAACTCTGAAATCCATAGGCTGCTAAATATATAATCAAAACGAACCTCATATTATTTTCTTAGTTGTCATTCAACTACCTTTTTGTTTTGTTGGGAAGAATGAGAGAAAAGAGTGAAAATGGGGGTAATGCTGGATAGAATCATATTTCATTATATATATAAGATTCTCAATTAAAAAGTAGACTTACCCTGTATTATGTCTCTTGGGAGGGGTGGTGGAAATCAGGAAATTATCCTGTCAGATTTTCTCATAAAAAAATAGCATGGCTCATTCAGAAAAAAAGCAGTAGATAATATCCAACTAATTCTACCTGGCATTGTAATAGAAACCTAGAGCCAGATATTGGGGGAAAGCTGAACAATCAGAGAGACAGAGGAACAAACCACAGCCACTTTGCACCCAGCCACTCCTCATGAATCCTCACACCAAATACCTCTCCATCCTCAGCCAAAATGGCAGCTGGTTGCAAGCAAAGGACTGAACTGCCTCCTCTTCCGCCCCTAGTTATTTCACTTGCTTAGTCAACTTGCCTAGAGCTAGGATTAAAAGTGTATGCCACCACTGCCTGGCTCTATTTGGTCTTGAACTCAGAGAGATCCAGAGGATTTCTGCCTCCCTAGTGCAGGAATTAAAATCATGGGTCACCACTCCTTGAGCTTAATGGCTAACTGTGGCTGGCCCTAACCTCAGATTTTTCAGGCAAACTTTATTAGATACACAATATGTCACCACAGGACAAAACAAAAAGTGAAAAACGAAAGGAAATTGGCCTCATTTACTATTGCAACCAAATAATGTCAGCAAGGTGGGTTTTGTTTTGTTTTGTTTTGTTTTGTTTGCTTTTTTTATTGTCGGTTTTTTCCAAACCCTTATTGAGGTGATCAAGTAAATTTCTGATGGGGAAATTCAGGGTCAGAGTTATTTCTCAATCAATAGGAAATCCCAGTTAGCTGAACAGAGAATTTTTAAGTTTAACTAATTAAAAGAAATAAACTTCTGTATCTCCTCATTATTTATGATTGAAAAACAAATGAAAGTTTGGAAGGTCTGAATATGTTTGGTCTGAGAAGATATTACCTTAAGGATCTGCTTTGAGAGAATAAGGGAGTGAGTGAAGCCACACTGGAGTCAGAATAAAGGGGAGGGGTATCAGAAGACCTGAGCCATGGCTCGTGAAGGTGGTACTCAGTGTTGATTCCTTGCCCAGTCTCAGAACAGTCAGAGGATTTCATAGCCAATGCTGTTTGCTAGAGCCCCAAGTCTCAGGTAAAGCTCAGTCTTGTCACAGAGAATCCGAAGAATTGATTCTGAGTTCTGTTTTTACCACCAATTTCTGTAAGAACTACAGGCTTCCCAGCACAAAACAATGTATGTGGGGGGTATTGATAATGTATTTTATACCTCAGTGTTCTGAGAGGCTCTGGAGATGGCAAGGTGACTCTGCAAAGGCAGAGAGGCTCAGTGAGGCAGGTTTAAAGTCACAAGGTGGGGGGGGCTACAACAAAGAAAAGCCATGTCACAAAGAGAGGAGGGAAGAGGGAAGCAGGTACACCTGATGACGGGGAGCATTTTAGTATCACACAGAAAGCACCAAGGTCCTGTCTTGGTCTTCTCCCTCCTATCCATCCACAGTGGAGTCAGACACTGGTAACTCCCATGTATCTTGATAGATCAGGTCTTAAGAAAATAGTCTGAAGATTTCTGTAACGCATTTGCCTTTTCCTCCTGCCACAAGTGTTTCCTCTTCAGATACTCCGGTCAAGGTCACAGGACTCCAAGTTGAGACAATTTACAGTGTGGCCACCTAGTCTGCTCTGGTGAAATCATAGCTTACCATGAAGATTTTTCTCATCCTCACACTCTTGGGTGCAGCAGGTAAGTTTGAAGTTTCTGCCTAGGGTGAAATCCAGAGATGTGTACCAGTGATTGCAAGGTGGAGTAACCACCCATAGCTTGTGAGAAAGAGTATAAAATGAGGAATCACTTGAAACATAGAATTAGCTGCTGAAGGAAATCAAAGACTTTTTAAAAAAACAGATCTACTTCACTTTAAAAACCCTTATGTTGTGGCTGTACCTGGAGCCTAGGTCCTCTGAACAGAGATTCTAGTGTGGTTTTTCACAAGATGCTCAGTGAATTCCTGATAAGGAGACCTGGTGAACACAATCTCCTTTCATCAGTCAGGGCTCAGGTAGTTGTAGGTCTTAGAGATGGCATCAAAGATGGCCTTGGCAAGGTTGTTCAGATAGCAGTGTAGTCCCTAGATGATGTGTAGCAATTATTAATACCGATCATCATCAGTAGCTTCTCGGGAACAGGAGCAGAGACAATGCCAGTGGCTCTGGGAGCAGAAATTAGACACACCAACATAGAAACACATCAACCTGTCACTTTCCACAGAACATTGTGGGGTTTCCAAATCTTGTTCCTCAGTAGTCTCTCCACACAGGGACAATGGAAAGCTTGGCCAAGATGATGCCTCTAACATGGCAGTGGTTACCTCCTTGGAGCACTTAATACTAAGACCAACATGACTATTATAGTTTCCAATAGCGACAAAAGCCTTGAACCTGGTCTTCTGGCCAGCCCAAGTCTGCTTCCACACTGGAGTGATCCTTAGAACCTCATCCCTTAATGATACACTCGGGGAAAAATCAATAAGATTGCATTCCTAATGAGCAGAGAGAACAGGTAGATCTCCAGGAATAGATCTTCATGTCCATAACCAGGCAGCCCAGGTTGGTGATGGGGCTCTAGTCCCTGTCTTTGGCTTTACCTCCACGAGCTCCAAGGCCTCAACCATGGCTTCAGCCTTGACTGCAACCAGGGACTCAAAGATCACTGCTGAATCCTCCATGGAAGCAGCTTGAGACCTCCTCATTTCCAGGCCCCCTCCAATCCTTCTGAACCTCCCACTGCACTGACATCATCTGCCATTTGGTGTTTTCCCCAAGAAGCTCACATATTTTCCTACCAATATACTCTCAGTGTCCTTCTGATGTTTGGGAGCAGTTTGAGTCCCCTGTCTGCTAAGGCTTTGCAGAAACATATCTAGAAACTCCTGAGCACATGATTTCTTCTGTACAACCATCAATCATTCTTTTGCCCACATCAGATGTTAGGAAATTCAGGTCCAGGAAGGAAGTTAGGCTAATCATAGAGTTTACAAATTTTGAATTTCCATGGTCTTTTCTCTACCAAAGTCAAAAAGTATTTTATTTATAACCCAATTATTGGCAAAGTTGATGGTAAGAATTAATATTTAAAGTAGTTACCAATTCTGCTTGTTTTTCTAATACACAGTGCTGTCAGGATTTCTGATCAGCATCAAATGATCATGTGTTAGTATTAGATAACTTTGATATAATCCCATCTCAATAAAATTATCAGTCCTGACATGCATAGCTTGTATGACACATTATTCTGTGTGAATTTTTTAAGCGTCAAAAATAAAGGCCTTGATTTCTTTGGAAAACTTTGGTTAGAGAGAACTTCCCTCACTAAATCTAGCTTACTTAAACTTGTTTGTTTCTGTTCCCTCCCTAATCCCCAAATCTCCAGAAACCATATTGGGATACGATAATAACGAAGATGAAAACAACTTACCAAGTTACTTTAACATCCCTTACATGGTCTATCTGCAGTCCAGGCCTGAGCCTTGTGTGGGGACTCTCATTGACCCTCAGTGGGTGATTACTGCTGCTCATTGTTCCTTACCGTAAGTTCCTTAATCATGGGAGCTGGGGGGGATCAAAACTATGGAAGTTTGTCTAGAAAGGAAACTTTCATCCTTTTCATGGAATTAGATGACCCAGGAAGATTGGATCTTCTTCCATTTTTACACATTCCAGTACAGAAATCAAGAAGAAATCTTAGCCTTATTTCAAATTTTCATCTATAAACACTCACAAATCATTTACCATACTGTTTAGTGTGACCACTGAGAGAACATAATAGGAATAAGTTTTTCTTCTTGAAGCTTATATTCTGATATAATAAGTCATTCAAAGCAGAAAAGCAATCAAAAGTAAATAAAACAGGACAGCAAAGTATGGGATGTGGGAACAGTTTATAAGGTGGGCATGCTAGGCCTCTCTGAAGATAGGAGACCAGCAGGAAAAGCACAATCCAGATAAATGAATAAAGTCCTGATGTGTTCCAAGGCAAAAGAACAACATTCAATAGTCTCTGATGTAACAAAGGTGTAAGAGTTTTAGAGTGTTGAGGAAACAGGATTGACTGAGTGTAGAACATAAGGGAGGTCTCAGAATGAAGATGAAGGCAGAGATCACATCCTGCTGATAAACAGGAGAAAGCAAGGAACCTCTGTAGAAAATAAAGAATCTCTTGAAAATCCATTTTTTTCAATAATCTTATTGAAATGAAAACATCACACAGCTAGAGTCTCTCAAGCAAACACGGCCCATTCCCAAAACTCCATGTCTCAATGAGCTTCTAAATATTTAGAATGGTCATGCTGAAATTTCACTTAGGACTCTATGATCTCATTATAAATTACATTTTTATGCATTTATAAGAAAAAAGTCATAGCAGAATGAGAAGGAGAAAAAAGTAGCTTGATATCCTCTTCCCAATTCCTGTGTCATTCCATCTGTCATCATCACTCACTACTTCTCTTTCTTGTTCTTCTTTCTAAGTGTTATTCTATAACCAGGGGTATACTGCTTATATACATACATGTAGTCAATAAAAGCTTTCTGAGAATCCCAGCCTTCTTGTTGGATATCAAGAATCCATAGAGGGGCTGGAGGGACAGTTCAGCAGAAAAAGCACTTTCTGCTCTTTCTAGAAAATCTGGTTTGATTTCCAGCATCCACATCACTCACATAGCCACAGAGCTCATGGCCCCCTGTAAGTCAAAGTTCCAGAGGGATTTGATGTCCTTCTCTGGCCTCCACAAATACTTTCACATATGTAGGGCACATACATGCATACAAACAAAGCACTGTTACACATAAAATGAAAAAAAATATTTTAAATTATTTTATATAAAAATATATTGAAAGAGGGAGCTTCAGCTCCATTTTAAACTTATAACACCTAGCTTCTTGTGGCTGTTTAGGACAAGTTTAATTAAATAGATTGAGGGTTTGTTCTCTGCATTAGGACAGATACACAAGACACAAAAGCAGTTTACATGGTGCTGATCAGACTTTATATGACTACTGTAAACTGCTATTGAAAGCAAATGTCTCTGTCTGGTATGTTGCATGACTAGCCTCCTTGTGACAGGGACATCAAAATTTGCCTAAAAAATATAGTAGGAAATGATGACTTATATTGTCTCAACAGAATTGCTCATGGAAATTTGAGAATTTAAGATCAATGTATACAACACATGACACAAAAATAATAATACAGTCCCAAGAAGAATACTAGATAGGCTAAGAATGTTAGAAGTAGTAGGTACAGTTTCAAAACCTGCCTGAGCAAACATGGAGTATACAAAGAGCTCTGGAACCATCAAATGTGGGGACTTCTCCACTGGCTGCTAGATCAGATTAATCAAATCTTAATTAGAATATGAGCTATTGGGTATGTTGTAGGTATTCAATCCCATGATAGTCATTCCATTTGCATGTTGATGGCATAATCTGTAAATTATTATTTCATACACAATGTTCACTTCAGTCATGCACCTGGAAAGTAAAACTAAGGTAGATTGGGTAAGATGACTTATGATATTATGTGACTATTTTCTCTTCCATCTCTCTGCCTTTTTTTTTTCCCCAAGAACTGAAATCCGACTAGGAGTTTACCAACCCAACATCAAAAACAAGGGACAGCAGATATATAGTTACTCATTAACTGTAGTTCATCCTAATTATGATCCAAATATACGGAAAAATGACCTGATGCTGATAAAACTCTCCTACCCTGCTACTATAAATATGAATGTGGGAACTATAGCCATAGCTATGGAACCCAGGATAATTAATGAAACCTGCTTTATACCAACATGGACTTGGAATAGCTACAAAAACTGTAAGTATTTGACTGTTTTACCTATCTTTGGAAGGCAAGGGATGGGAATAGATGTGGTTAAAAATACTTAATAGAGAAAATATAAAGTTCTTAATCCTGTAGTGATAACCATCAAGACTTCATACTCCCAGGAGGTGACAGATTAACTCATGAGATTGATACAAGGCAGCTACTCTGTCAGTAACAAACAGGGTGGGCAGTCATTGGTCTATCCCTAACATATTTGAGAACTGGGGATATAAAACTGAATACAAACCAATTAGAAAGAACTGTGAGTCCTCATTGAAAAAGATTGTATTGAAGGTGGAGGTATTGACACTTCTCAGTGAGAATTGCTGAAAGCCTACCACGCAGTTCTTAGAAGCTAGGTTAGAAAAAGCAAAGCAATATCCTAAAATTCACAGGCAAATGGATGGATTTGGAGAATATCCTCCTGAGCGAAGTCTCACAAACTCAGAGAGATAAGCAGGGGATGTACTCACTCACTAGTGGTCTCTAAACAAACAAACAAGAAAAAAAAAAAAAAGCCAAACATGCCCAAGCAGCAAACCACAACCACTGAACAGCTTGGGATCAGAAACACCCTGGACTGACCCTTCAAACCCCAGTCCAACTATAGGAACACCTGACTCACTCTTGAGGGAGGGGGGACAAAACTGGATTTGGCCAGGAGTGGAGACTGATCCAAGCATTGTTGGGTCAGTGGGACCATAGGACTGTCTGCTCCCTGCCCAGGGAGGGGATGGGGAGTTGCAGAGAAGAAAAATGACCAGATGTGGTGGGAGGAGGAAGAGACCTTGAATAAGGATATACAGGGATGGAAAAAAAAAATTCAGAGGGAAAGCTGAACACAAAGAAAATATATGTGTAGCAATCTTATTTGTATTTCCACCCTTGATAAGCCATGCTTATGATTCTTATCCTCTGTATAGTTATTGTTAACTCTTCCACATTTTAAATTCTTTTTACTGTTTTTTTTTCTTTTTTTTTGATAAATACAAAATAAAGAAGGAAAAAAAAGAAAAAAAGAAAAAGCAAAGCAAATCTTTTGAGATAGGTGAAAGAATGAAAGACGCTTTCAACTCTACCACAGAGAACCAGGCTGTGTTCAGGAATGTAAAGAACACATACTTTCCACTGGACTCTGGATGACAAAGAAATGGTTAAAGGAACAATCTACCCTCTTGCCAGTGCTGATTCCTTACAGAGTATAACTTTTTTTTTTTTTTTTTTGGTGGTGGTACTACATCTTTAATCCCAGGACTCATGAGGCAGACACAGGCAGATCTCTGATTTTGAGGCCAGTCTGGGTTCCAGGACAGCCAAAGATACATACAGAGGAACCCTGTCTTGAGAAACAAAAACGAAAACTCAAAGTAAAATATAACACCTGAACCCTAGCAGCGCCTACTTGTGGCCACGCCTGGGATCTGTACCTTAGCAGTTGGCACCAAAAGCTGAGCAACCAACCATCTTTTCCACCATCTCCAGATTGCCTGCTCTGGGAGGCTGTGCAATTGGAATCACGCAGTCTATAGCCTCTTCAGATTGCCCTTTTCCATTTGGCAACAGGCTTTAAACCGGGCATGGTGACACAGGCCTGAAATTTCAGCTAGAGTATAAGTTTCATAACTTGTGTCACAACAAAAGTTCCTCACTCATGGGTGTAGACTCTGGAGGTTGAAAGACTAGTTGATTATTACATCTCTAGCTTGACAAACCTCATGGGAAAATAATCACCACCCATAACACACATAGCACACATATCTCTGCCTTACCGACCCAACTTGAGAAGAATAGAGTGAGCTGATGTCTGCAGGAAGTTTCTCTTTGAACATGGCCTTATCATGTGCTGCAGTCCTGGTTGGCTGTGCAATGACTGCTTGTATGCTATGCTTATTTTAGGTTTTCTCAAAGTTGCTTAGTCAGGTTTAAGCCCAGCTTCTGGTTTCTACACCATGGAAACAAATGAGAACTTTCCAAAGAAATACGATTTTCACAACAAATAGACTATAGAAACTTTGATTTTTCTCAGTATTTTGTACTTTAGAAACAAAGTGACTAGGAATCTAATTGTCTAAGCTTTCTAAAAAGAAAGAAACTGAATAGTGTTCGTTTTGTCATTGACTTCTTAAGCTTTATCTGAATTAATTTCATCACACCTTATAAAAGTAATTCGTTAAGTACCAACTGAAATAAAGCAAACTACACTGCATAAAGACTGTATTATATCAGCTCTGCATATTAAAATAACCACAACAGACTATCTCTAAAAGACCTCTCCTACAAAGATTCCAATCTGTATAAGTAAATCTTTATTTCAAGTAACTTAAGTTACTTTCACATAGCTTTGGTAAGTAATTTTTTTTTCCTGAAAATAAAAACACATAAAACTGAACATAACTTCTTTCTCGGTCTCTTCTGACTTGATCTTTTGATCTAATCCTGGAGCACTATCTTCCTAGATATGCTATCAACTCTTTAGGTACCATAATGCTTAGCTTGATAAATTGTTAGATTTTTTTTCTTTCTTACTAATGTTTACTAGAGATTAAAATACTTAGTCCTTTACTAAAAGTCCCTTGACCCAGATGTTTACAGTATAGTAGCAATTTCTATAATGGAGATGTGTATGTGTGTTTCTATGTAGCTACATAGTCAAAGAAATAATCATTTAAAAATGATCTATTTATAACCAAGAACTACATAATGATATAAAAGAGACATTTAATAGCAACCCCATAAAATTCAATTTATAGCTTAAAAGTTCGTAATGATAGTATTCTACTAAACTTTTCTATGTTCACATATGTTTAGATACACAAGTAGGTACCACTGTGTAACAATACATACTGCAGTTGCATAAGTGGGCTCATAGTCTAGGAGAGAAAGTCCATAACATGTAGCATAAACAGTTAAATAGCTCTACTTAGCTATTTAGATTTGTGTAAGTACATATTGTTTAGTGATTTCTAAGAAAACATCCATTACTGATAACTGTACTTGGGGACTGGGAAGGTGACTTTTCAGGTAAAGGTACTTGCACCAATACTAATGCCCTGCATTCAATCTCCATAACCTATATGGTGGAAGCAAAGAACAGATTTCCACAAGTTTTCCTTTGACTTTTATAGGCTTACCATAGCATAAGCACACACATACATACACTCATAATAAATAAATAAATAAATAAATAAATAAATAAATAAATAAATAAGCTTAAATAGTAATTTTATATACATTTGTCTTACATGATAAACATGATAATGAAATAGATGGCCAACAAAAGGTTTTAGTAGGGATTTTGGAGGCCAAGGTTTGCTTTTTTCTTTGTGGACATTCAGAATCCATACAATTGCTTCAAACTTTTGACTTATTCACAGTAGAAGGGATTGTACATCTAGTGATGGATAGATGAACTTTGGGATCTATTTATCAAGCATGGAGGAGATTCTGCATGAGGAACTCTAAGAAGTTTGGAGTGTGTATAGCCACCTGCATTGGATATTCACAGGGATTAGGTGAATCACAAATGAAGGGCTGGTCACAAGGTCACTCACTCAACAGAAGAATATCTGCACCTCTCATCTGTTCTTTCTTTCCCATAGTCAGTGATCCTGACATTCTGGCATGGACATATCAGTACAGTCTTTCCCAAAATGACTGCTGGAACGTTCTCCAAAAACAGAAACAAGAAACAAGGATGAATATCATGTGCATGGGACATTCACCTAATGTTAAAACTTCCATTAAGGTATCTCTCCTTTATCTATGCAAGAAGATAGTACAGAATCTGTTAGAGGAGAAAGGTAGGGTTGGGAAATCAAACATCATATATCAAAAAGACATTCCACCAAGATAAGGGCAGAATGTTGAGGCTTCTCTCCCTGAGTGCTCATTCTGCAATGTACTTCATTCCCCTTCCCATCTTTGAGTAGGAGAGATCTAAGGTAGACCATTTGTCCTTTCTCCTATTTGCTTAACAGCTAGATAAATCTTGAACTGACAAGGGAGAAAATAGAGCAGATAAAGTCAAGAGTTGTCTCCTCTCCCATAAAATGAATTCATTCCCCCAGATGATTTTGCTACTGCAACATGCCATGTCTTAGGATTTACTCTTGACCCATGACAACAATGTGACATTGACATCTTGTTATCTTTATCAGGAAGTCTCAGCTGCTCCAGCCATATGTGGTGGGAGGCTTTATGGAATATTGTCCTGGGGGAAAGCAGGTATAACCAAGGGAAATGAAGGCTTCTTCACAGAAATTCATCCTTATGCAAGATGGATATTGAAAATGATGCATTCCAACTGAGAAGCTGTACCACTAAATGTAAAATAATACAATGTCTACAATGAATTAACAATTCTCTTTAAAAGCTAAGAGAAAACACCCAATAAAATCACTCCAAAAAATTATGACTCCTGCTTTTTTCATAATGTAAACTTTTAGAACAATTAGAAATTTAGTAATAATTTGTTCATTTATATAAAAATGATTACCAGTTTCTTAGTAGATTCTGAGTGTGCTAAGGGAAATGTACAAAAAAGTGACATATGCTAGGGGAACCAACTTTTGTCAAGTTTTTTCCCTTGGTTTTTGTTTTGTTTTTGCTAAATAATCATGTTGTCAAACTATGCTCTATATATTTATGTTATAACAATAAATTTGCACAGTTCTCAACCTTGGTCATAGAAAATCATTCTTTGTCTGAAACAAAGCATTTGTCTGTCTCTCATACACATGCATGCACACACACATAGACTTGAACAAAATCAAATTGGTTAAAAGTAAATGTTCTACAATGATAATGATATTGTCAGATAATGAAAATGTGGTACATACACAACAGAATTCCCTTCAGGTATGAAGAAGAAAAAGAGATGATGGATATAGGAGTTTGAGTAGGAGTGTCCTACATAGGCTCATAAACTTGAATGCTTGGTCACTAGGGAGTGACACTATTAGGAGGTGTGGCCTTGTTGGAGTAGGTGTGGCCTTATTGGAGAAAGTATGTTACTGGCAGCGGAGTTTCAAATTTCAAATGCTAAGGCCAGGTCCAGTGTTTATCTCTTTCCCTGATGCCTACTAAACCAGATGCAAATTTCTGAGCTACCTCTCCAACACATGTCTACCTGAGTGTTGCCATGCTTCCCACTATGACAATGATGGACTAAACCTCTAAAACAATAAGTGAGCCTCAATTAAATGTTTTTCTTTACAAGAGTTTCTGTGGTTATAGTATCTTTTCATAGCTATAGAATGCTAACTAAAACAATGAAATTTATAGGTAAATGGATGAAATGGAAAACAGACTGGTGTAACTCAAATCCAGAAAGACTAATGTTATATTTTCCCTTATTCATGCCTTCTAACTTCAAATCTGTAGCCTGGAGTAAACATAAAGCATATAAAGGGAATAAGGAGTTCTAAAGAGGGAGACAGTATAGGTAGTATGAAGGGAGAAGGGGAATAATCGAGGATATATAACCGAGCAGGATGGAGAGAGGATAATACAGGAGAGGAAGGAAGGAAGTAAAATAACACTAAGAATGTTTAATAAAAACAAAAAATATTTTATGAGCTCACTTAAAATATGTGTGTGTGTGTGTGTGTGTGTACATAGTTTAAATGAAGTTCTACTACATGGAGTGATAATGCTTCTCCCAAAAGGCATATATTAATAAATGTCTCAGTGTCAGAGAAAGGAAATACCCCTTTGAGTTATTTGTCAGTAGAGATGAGAGTGAGGGTTAAAGACACTTGAAATAATATAGGCAGTTGTCATTGCCTCCAGAATTTGAAAGGAAGTTCATATTATTGAAAATATTACATATTCCTGACACAGGACTTGTGCTGGTGACCAGGTTAAAGGAACAGAAGATGGCAATTGACTTCACAGTGTCTGCCCACCAGTAGGAAAATACCTGATGAGTGAATCTCAGATAGTCAAGGTCCTAAGATCACAGACCCCAAAGTGCCATTTGCTTTTGCTGTTGTGCCTTTGCATGTTGCCTCTGCCATCTTCCTCTGGAGTCTGGCATGTTATAAATAGGTGTAGGTATGTCCCTAATGCTTTTAATATAATATGTTTATTTCATAGAAACATTCCATTGTACTGAACATTTCTATCTGTATATTATTATGAAGATAATTCCTTTCTAAGCTGTACTGTCTGATTGATAATAATAATGTTAGTTTGTACACCCTCTTACGAATAAACATAAATACAAGGAAATGTCACACAACTAAAACCTAGGGGTCTCACCTAAGGAGCTGCATAAATTACAGTTAAGGTCCATAATTAAGGAAAACAATTTTGTCCCCAGGAGCCAGTGGCTCTAATGTCCCCATGGCTCTAATGCTCTTAATGCTGAATGATACAGTCACAGCTTTCAGGGCAAATCATTAGCTGAAGCAAAGCCTTAAAATAACTTCAGATTAGATCAGATGTTTTGATAATAACTTGAAGATGAAAAAACCCAGAAAACAATCTAAAGTTCATAAGGACACATAACTGAGGTCAAAAATACAAAGCAACTCCATTGTTATTAGCTGAGGTACTTTTCTTGCTAGCTTTGGTTGATGACAAAAGGTGATTATTAATTCCTTATACTCATTTTTGTCGTCAATCTTCTGGTACTAAAAAAAAAAACTATTGATGAAAGGGTACATACCCTAAAGATTTAAAATAGAGATGACTGATTCTTTTTCATATATAAAAGTTTATGTTAGTAATTCCTTTAACATTCCTTATAAGATTATTTTTCAAGGTAAGGAATAAAGTAATTGACCCTTTCTTTGTAACTGCAAATGAAGTCTGCCATTAAAATGCCTGACTGAGAATAGTATGTTGTTTGACCACACAGTTAATCTACAAGTTGTTTGGGTATGAATGTACATAGGTTCTTGAGATAATTTGTTTTTCACCTGTAATAAGTAAAATGTTTATTTGTGTAAGGGATATGGAAAACATGCTTTTTTTTTTTTACTGTTAGTTTTGTATTCATTGTAATCATTTACCTTAAAGAAAAAACAGAATGTAACCACAGTGTAATTTCTGTAATGCCTGAAAGACTTTACTAGAGGTATATAAGGAAAGAAATAAAGAGAGTTAAAATGGGCTAGAAGAAAAACACTAAGAATGAGAGTTAGAAGGAAAACATCATAATGAAGAGAGAAGAAAACCATTAATAGGAGGCTTAGAAAGAACTAGAAGGAAAACACTAAGATTAAAAATAGAGTGGAAGGAAAATGTCAGGAGTGAGAGAAGAAAATTACCCAAAAATAAAGAATAAAGAATGTGAAAGAATAAAGAAAAGATCTGAGGAAGTCATCAAGAATGTGCATCTTTTTGCGTAACCCCTTCAGATAAAAAGTCATAGTACATATCAAATTCATGGCTTCCCTTTGAACCCTGCAGGCTAAGGCTGATCCCCCAGACAGTGATAGACTTGGAAGAATCAAGTCATAATTAGCCAGTAAGCTTCTTCACTGAGGACTAGCCCTTCATAGTATCAGAAGAGGATTTGAGCTGCAAAGGATAAGAGCAATCAACAGTCCTGTCTATCTGTGAAGTTTATGAACCACTAAATGACAAGTCCAACAAGATATTCCTAATTATAAAAATGTAGCATTTATATCTGGTTTAATATATATTAAACTATCAGCTGTCATGTTCAGTCCATAACATTGGAGAGACTGTATTTGGAGATTCTAACATTCCTAGGAGATAAATACCTGATTCTTAAATCTTTCTTCACCATCTGCATCAATGATTTCTGAGCCTTAGGTGTGGGAATTCTATTGTAGAAGTGTCCATTGGGACTGGAATGCACAGCTAATACATTTTATTTGGTCATAGTTTATGTACTGAAAATATAAATGCAAGTAATATATAAACTGAGTGGGTTCAATCTGTATGTTTAGGAATAGATAGGATATATATATAGATAGATAGATAGATAGATAGATAGATAGATAGATAGATAGATAGATAGATAGGTAGATAGATAGATAGCAACAATTAGTTTAAAAAGAGGTCATAAATATGAAAGTGAACAAGTAGAGGTATATGGGAGGACTTGGCAGGAGGAATGGAAAGGGGGAAATTGTTATCAGAGCATGAAATAATTTTTTTAATTTCAAAAAAGCTATTAAATTTCAATGTTCATTCTCAACAAATGGCCTCTGATTTGCAGGTAGGAGGCAGGATCTTTTAGGACAGACAGACACCACCAAATTCAGAATCATATCTCTATTTTTAACCCTTTTATGCTCCATGCTTTCTACTTTACTGGAGAAAGAGTCCTATTATCTACAGACAGTATGTCAAGTGTGATGTGGATTTGCTCTGACATCATCATTGACTTTATTGTTTACTTTTTAATATCTCCTTTACTGAATTTATTTGTCTTATTTTTGTTGACGTATAATATTGAGCATGTTTGTGGAGTAGAGTACTCTAACTTAATATATGTGTATAATGAGTAATGATTAAATTAGGATAATTTCAACTTCCTCAAACATTATATTCTCATGAATCAGAAAATATTGAGCTCTTCTAGTTAAATTTTATTGTACCATAACTTACTGTGCTATAGAGCATAAGAATTTTATCTCCTGTGTCACTGTACTTGGTTATCAGTTCTATCTGCTCTTAGTTTTTTCTGCTATCACTCATACTAGATAAACTTCATTGATTTAAAATATGGACACCAAACACAAGCTTTTGAGATCTGCTTTTTTATTGCAGAACTTTTGGATTTGTTTTGTTTTGTAATACCATCCTTACTATAAGTCCTTTTCTATCATTCTCCTCATAATTCTTCTAAACCCTGGTTCATCTTCCTTGAGTTTTCTCCCTATTTTGTTACTGCTTCCCATCTTTCTAGTCATAAAATTTCCCTGTGGAGTGTAACCTTTCCACTCAGACACTATTTCTTGAGTCTTTGCCTCACTTCACCACCCACGTTGTGATATCACAGGTGATGGTGAATCTTAATACATGTCTCCCTTGAACTGTGACGTGGGAAATTAAAAGCTTAATTTCTCTTGCCACAAAGTAACAAAAATCTAACAAAGTACCAGCACATGGTATATATTTGTATTATTTTTTATTGTTGCATACAAATCTTTAACACAGACTTAATGCCTTAAAATAGCATTTTTATGACCTCAATTTTCTTGAGTTCACAGTTTAGCACAACTGAGCAAGGTTTTCTTCTCAGTTTCTGAGAAAGCTTTAAAGAGAGTAATTAACCATCAATTAATCAAGTCCCCAGAAAAATGCATCTCCTGTGCTTCCACATCACATGACCTTGGTTCTATACTTGCTGCTGTTTGAATACAGCTACAACTTTTTTTAATTTATTTTTATTTGTTTATTATTTGTCGATTTTACATAATGTACCCCATCAAACTCATTTATCAGACTTTTCAGATTCATACCCACTCTTATGATCTCCCCATTTACAAAAACGCCCATTCATGCTGCTCATTTACTTACTGAAGCATAATTAAACTCCCTATGGCTAGACCCTTAAAGAAAACAAGTCATTCCTCACTCATACCCCTGCCAGAGGCCATCAATGCAGAAGCAAAGCATTGTGACACTTAGCTATGTTCTCTGCTATAACTTCTTAGACTGTACTGCTTAGAGAAGTTAGCAACAACTGGATTTCCTCAACATAGCTTCTTTTCCTATAGGCTCCACAACAATGGACTTCATCAAACAAGCATGGAGACTCTCCCATGGGTACTGGCAAAAATAACAGAAGTGCCTTGTTTATATTTATGTCTCCAGCTATTACTTAACAATCCCTTTCCAGTACATGATTATAGTTTCACAAACATACAGTATTGTTTAAGGAACTCACATCTTTGTAGGATAGTGTGTGTGTGTGTGTGTGTGTGTGTGTGTGTGTCTGTGCCTGTGTCTGTGTCTGTGCCTGTCTGTCTGTGTGCCTGTCTGTCTTTCTGTATGTATGTATGTGTATGTGTTTGTGAACATTTATGTATATATGTGTTATGCAACTAAGTATGGGTGTATACATGAATGTGCATGCATTTGAAGAACAGAATAGAACAGTAGATGTCCTCTATCTAGGCTACACTTTATATTGTGAATATCTGTGGACTTTGAAAAATATTTGGTGATGTATACTCATTCCAGTTCATACAAAAAGAAATTCACTGCCCTAAAAATTCCCAGTATTATACCTCTCCACACACCCCTTCTTCCAAACTTTTTCCAGATTATCATATAAAAGGATTATACAGAATATACTCTTTTCAGAATAATGCCTTTCTTAGAGATATAGGCATTCTCTATGATTTTTGTGGTCTTCTAGATATGTTTATAAAATCACTGGACTAAATATTTCTGTGTATGTATATACCACATTTTTTATTCAATTACCTGTTCATAGACATCTTGGCTGCTTCCAAGGTTTAGCAATTATGGATATTTATATGCAGCAATCATTGTGTAAATATTCTCAATTCACTAAGTAAAAAGCAAGATTTTACAATGTGATTGTTTATACATATGACACTATAATATTTAGCATCTGAGTGAACTTCTAAGCTCCCTAAACTTGAGCATCATCTTATTTTGCTTCTATGTAACCATGGTTAAATGAGATTACAGAAAGAGGAGGAAAATATAATAGAGATGATATTTTTTCTTGGAGATTTTTATACTTAATTATGTGTGTGCCTGTGTGTTTGTGCATAAGTGCGTATATGAGTGTAGAAACCAGAAGTCAGGTCCCTGGAGCTCAAGTGATTGGGAGGCACCTGCCATATGTCTTGAGAAATGAACTCAGTCTTCTATAAGAGCACTAAGTAACCATAACTGCTGAGCTGTCTCTCAAGCCATGGAACTAGTATTCTTTCCTAAATTTTTATTTTATTTAAAAATTTCCACATATTTGATTATATTCTTTCTCCTCCTCCCAGATCCTTTCTATTTCTCCATCCACCCAACTTCATGTTTTCTCTCTGTCTCTCTCTCTCTGTTTCTGTCTCTGTCTCTCTCTCTCTGACATTCTCTCTGTCTGTCTCTCTCTGTCTCTGTCTCTCTCTCACATACACACACATACACACACACACACACACACACACACACACACACACACACACACACTAAATAGCCAAAACCAATAAGACAGATAGACAGGAAGAAAGAAAGAAAAAAGAAAGAAGAAAATAAAAGAAAAAAGGAAGAGGGAGAAAAATCAAATAAAACAAAATACTTCCCCACAAAAATTACAAAACTATCATTTTGTGATTTTTGCCAATTTCTCCTGGGCATGGAGTCTGCTCTGGAGTGTGGTTAATAAGCCTTTGTCATTCTATTGGGAAAAATAGAGATGTTCCTTTCTCAGCAGGTATCAACTGAAAATAACTTCTTGGGTAGAGTTGGGACTTTGTGTTTACTTCTTCCAGTCACTGGTATTTTGTCTGGTTATGAGCATCTTCTGCATGTTGTGAGTTTATATTGTATTGGCCCCAGTATGTCTAAAAGATGCTGTGCTTTGGGAGTCATGAACTACCTCTTGCTCTTTCCACATCATCTTACACATAGCTCCCTGAGCCTTGAGGGGAGGGGTTTCATACAGACATCCATATAGGACTGAGTACGTCACAGTTTCCCACTCTCTTAACATTTACAGTTGTTGGTTTCTGTCTCAATAACTATCTACTGCAATAATACATCATCAGAAGTCATTTCATTTCTATTCCTTTAGCATAATAATAGCTAGTTTTGGGTTCTTAGCCACTTTAGAAATGTCAGATATGCATTACATATCATGGAGTGGGCCTTAAATCCTATAAAAAAAAAAAGTGGTTGGTTACTCCTATTATATTTTTGCCACCATTGCACCTGTACATCTTACAATCAGATCTCTGTTGTAGGGCACAGGATTTGCAACTCAATGGCATTGATTATTTCTTTTTTAGTAGAATACTAGTCAGAGTCAGTAGGGGTAAATCTTCTATTCGTTTACCAGATCAATTGCCCCATTTTGGTTACATAAATAAGTAGTATTTTCAACAATAAATCCTTGATATTAGGCTTGTAAAGTAACCAATAGCCTGTGATGTTTGAAGGGGTTTATGGGATCCCTTTGGCCAATGATTTAACACAGTATAAACTATTTCCGACACTGAAGCATTTACAGGGTAGAATAAACTGTCTAGTTGGGACATTATCTCATTTATAATGTAGTAATAACATTTAAGTTAATTTAATATGTGTATATATTTTAGTAGGTTTTCGTTGGTTTTACCAAAGGCCTTTAGTTGTTAGTTGTCTTTGTTCATATCCCCTTCTTTACGGTGCCCTCCCATCCCACTTCCCCTCCTATCCTACTTTACTCTTCCTCTCATTATAACACTATAAATTCTATCTTCTTTCTTGGGAACCCACCTCCAAGCCCTTACCAGGTGTTAACCTCTGTGAGAGTCTAAGGAAAACCAAAACATTCAGCAAGATCACTAACTTCTTAAATCTTAGACCTCCTTCAAGTCAGGTTGCTTGTTTGTTGTTGAATTTTAATATTTCCTTACATTTATTTGGATACAAACCTATTAGCTCATGTGTTTCACAAATATTATTACCTAGCTCATCCCATACACCAGTTTCTTCTAGCTCTGAATACTTTTGTTAGTGCCTATTTGCTTCACTATCACTTCTTCCAGCTTGGAAACTCCATGAAGGTAGAAATTGAAATGTCAAAAGTATGTGTCCCCAACAAATAAAATGTTTTCCAGTTATGGGGAGGTCTGTGTAGTTTAAAATGGCAGCTGGTTATTTAACAATTAGTGAAGTAAGAGTTATTATGGTAACTAAAGTACTTTAAGGCAATGTTGAGTGCCCTGCAGAGGTGTTAATGTTAGTATCAGTACACAGAGAAATACCAGTGTCACACAAATGGGATAGCATCATAGAGACAGGAGGGGTCTGTATCATGCCCACAGCTCAGAGAACAGGCTGCCTGCACAAGTCAAAGCACAGAGGGCTGTGAGAACATTGTGAACATCTGAACATCTCTCTTGAACTAAATAGCTTCTTCAAAGGAGGACAAGACTCATATATAGACAGTGTGAGAGACGAAGTTAACTGAAGGTTGTTCCTTTTCTCTGACACAACTCTGTACTCTGACAAGAATACCTATTTTGCCAGGGAAATAATTCATTGATACTTTTTCTCAGCTAGATCTCTCTCTTGGTTTATCATTTGTATTTCATCTTTTTCTCTCTTCCTTATGCTTTACAGAGACACTTGGCTAAGCTCCATCTCATAATAAGACCTTCAACATCATGATGAAGTATGTCTTCCTCTGCATTATTTCAACCCTGCTTGGTGAGTATGTGCACATATGTCTCTTTTTGTTAAAGAGGAGTCCTTGGGAAGTCATGGAAGATGGAAAATGCTGGAGGCATCTTCTCAGACTTAGTGGAAGACTGATTCTCTATTTCTCAGTACTGCCATAGTCCCTACCCAATTTATTTACTCTCTGAGACAACACGTGTCTTCTCCACTTCAACCTGATTGCTTATGTACTTAGTGGGAGGCATTGGCATTGACACACCTACATGAGATCACGTCCACATTCAGAGTTGTTTCTGGACCTGTCTGGAACATGATAAATATCATTGTGTAAGAAAGGAAGTGAAACCTCACTCCAACTATAGAAATACCAGACTCATTCTTGAGGGAGGGGGGACAAAACTGGATTTGGCCAGGAGTGGTGACTGATCCAAGCATTATTGGCTCAGTGGGACCATAGGACTGTCTGCTCCCTGCCCAGCAAAAGGATGGGGAGTTACAGAGAAGAGAAATGTCAAGATGTGGTGGGAGGGGGAAGAGACCTTGAATAAGGATATACAGGGATGGTAAAAAAAAATTTCAGAGGGAAAGCTGAACATATAGTAAATATATGTGTAGCAATCTTATTTGCATTACCACCCTTGATAAGCCATGCTTATGATTCTTATCCTGTTCATAGTTATTGTTAACTTTTCCTCATTTTAATTTCATGTTACTGTTTTTTTTTTTGTTAAATACAAAATAAAGATGGAAAAAAAAGAAAGGAAGTGAATAAAGGATTAATATTAAGAAAGAAATCCAACTAAGGAGTATAGCAGTATACTTAAAGTTGAACATCTCTTGATATGGTTCAGCTTCACACCCAAGTTCACTGTGTTAGGAAATGTTATTTGGTCTGTCTTCTAAATATATCCTAAGTCAATCACATCTCACTACATCCACTGTTCATGATGGTCCAAACTAATATCTCCTGGCTGAAGTATCCATTTATTCACTAATAAATAGACCCTTCCATTTCTACAAGCTCTGCTGTAAAGGTTTTTATAAGAGTTTTGTTATAACTGCTTCATTTAAATCATGAGGTGGTTCCATCTTTATTTAGAATATAAGTCTGCATGTTCATAACATTGTACAGGACCCACTACACCTTTTATGTCACTCTCTACCATCACCACCACCTTTAACTCATACCATGAAAGCCATATTGACTTCTGGACTATTCCTTAAGCAGGATTGAGGCCTCTGACTCTGGTTGTAGCTGTTTTCTCTGTCTGGAATCTCTGGACCCATGTATTTGATGATCTAACCACTCTGTCTCCATGTCATTGTTTTATGTCTGAAGTCAACCCTAACCATTGATTTTTTGCATGACTCTTTACTTCATGGGCTGACACATATCCCTCCCCCCAGAGACACATAACTAGTACTGATTTTTCATCTTTCACTGGTCATGTTTTACCTCTGAGCTCTCAATCACCATTTAGCATGCTGGTTTATTTACTTACACTTTGTGTTTATTATTATTTTTTTAATATGTTGACCAAGTCAAATGATTAAGAGTAGGGCTGTCTGTTTTATTCACAGGCTAGCTCAAGCTTCCAAACTGAGCCTGGCATATACTAGTGCTTGAAACTGGTGGAGTTAATTACTCCTTTGTTGTCCTCAGACTCTGCAAGCATTAGTTTGCTCTTGTCATAGTATGGCACTGTTTATGGTATAGCTGTTGGAAGAGACAGATGACTTGTGAAAGTCCTCATATTAGTTACTATTCTCCTTGATACCACTAAAGAACAGAAAAGAAGTAGCACAAAGGAGAAAATGCTCATTTGACTTAAGAGTTAAGGGTACAGTCTATTATTATGGGGAAGAAATAATGACAAGAGCAACTTCTGAACTGGTAGCATAGGCATTAGGCTGCTTGCTCACATCTAGGCAGATAAGAGACTGGACAGGAAGCAGGCTAGGTTATTAACATCAAAGCTTTCTTCCTAGAGATGTTCTTGCCTATAAACATCAACATCAGCTGGTGTCCAAACAGGTGAGCTTATAAGGGGGATTTTCACAACCAAATGTTAACAACACTCTAAAATTGGTAAAATGGTGTAGTAGCTGGTCTAACAATTTCCACAGAATTGTATAAAATAAGAGAGCTTGTAATTCTTTTTGAAGGCATTTCTTTATTATTATGTATGTAAGATGAGGAGGCCCATGTGCTACGGTAAATTTGTAAAAGTCAGTGAACTACTTTGTGGGGAAGGTGCCCTTCTTTCAGCTTTGTGTGTGTGTGGGTGTGTGTGTGTATGTGTGGTGTGTTCTGTGATCAGGTTTGTTCCCCAAGCGTTCTAACCACTGAACATTCTTACAGGCTTAAAGGAAATCACATTTCAAATTGAGAAATATATATTTATAGTGAAAAGGATAAAGACTTTTTTATTTTAAAGTAGGTGTTTCTATCATTGGTCATTTTCTTCTGAACAAAATAAGTCACTTTAAAATTTTTATTTGCCATTCAAAAGTGCTGAAGAGAAGTGTGTGATACTGGAAGCTAGTGAAATAAATTTCCCTTGGCTTTTGCTTTGCTATTGTGTTTCAGGGGTTTTCTTAGTGATTAATGAAAAAATCCTCTCTCTCTCCAGGTACTTTTGCCTATAATCCAGACAGTATATCCGGTGCCACTCCCCCATACTTGGTTTACCTGAAGTCTGATTACTTGCCCTGTGCTGGAGTTCTGATCCATCCTCTTTGGGTGATCACAGCTGCGCACTGCAATTTACCGTGAGTGATAAGATCCTCCAATCATTTTTCTCTGAGTTCTCAGGTTAGATATAGACCCAGCAACCTGCATATACCTTTCAATAAATGGGACATGGGAGATCTTCAAGGAATGTTCTTTAAGGAAGGTCAATTAAGATCCATAGTATTGTAGAAACATTGATAAGGTACTTTTATGAACATTTTTATCATTGTAGGAATCTTCGGGTGATTCTTGGGGTCACAAACCCAGCAGATAGCACTGAAACAAATGTACAAGTGAATGTCTACCAGAGGATGATCCATCACCCATCCTTCTCGATTGCTTCTATTTCATACGATCTCATGTTGATCAAACTGAGAATAACGGTTAAGCCTAATAACTATGTAAAGATAGCCAAACTGCCCCAACACGTCATCCCTGTGAATACCACGTGCTCTGTCTCCACCTGGGCCTACAATCTATGTGACACTTGTGAGTTCAAAGCATTAAGTGGTGACTTTTGACTTTTCAGGCTTTCTCCCAGGAATGGGCTCTCCTCGGCTTCTGCAATTCTGCTGTCATATGATTCTCTTCAAGCTTCTCTAGCTGCTGTTCCTTTTACTCCACTTCATTAGACTTTAAAGCTTTTTTAAAGCTTTTTCTCTGCTACATCTTTCTATATTTTTTGCTTATAAATATAAAAGAAATAGTTTCAATGAGAATATACTTATATGTTTAGGCCTAACTTGATGTGTTGCAGAACTTTATTTTGTCTCAGAGCTTCAATTTTCTTTACTCTAAAATGAAATACAACACTCTATCAAAAGTTTTCAAACCATTTCAAGAAATGAATTAGCTTAAATCCTTGAAATCTGAAAGCATGAGATATCAAATATAAAATAAATCCATAATACTGTGCAAGTCAGACAGAGCATGACTAAGTAGGATTGAAAAAAATACCTGAAGACTACTGTGGTGACATATTGTATGTTTAATAAAAACAGTCTGGAATATCAGAGGACAAACCACCTACATAACCAAGCCATGAAGGTCAAGGAGTGGTGACCCACGCCCTTAATCCTATCACTCAGGAGACTGAGATCCTTCTTGATCTCTGTGAGTTCAAGGCCTAATAGCCAGGCAGTGGCAGCACAAGTCTCAGTCCCACCACTTGGGAGGCAGAGGCAGGAGGATCTCTATGAATTCAAGGCAGCCTGATCTACAAAGCAAGTTCCAGGACAGCCAGTACTGTTACACAGGAAAAAAACAACTTGTCTCACAAAAACAAAAAACAAAACAAACAAAAAGCTGTAGAGAGGACTCTGTCCTCTGATATTCCAGGCTATTCTTATTAAATATACAATATATTATCACAGACTAGGGAGAAGAATAGGTAGAGGCTGATCAAGTGATCTATAAACTGGTGTTTGAATGCATAGTAGAGTAACCAAAATAAATAGTAATACATGTGTACTTCAAAACAAAAATTCCTATAAAAATAAAATTTGAATATTCTTATCACCAACAGAAAATGATAGCCTGGGTTACACACTCTGGGTATAAAAAAGAAAAGTGATTTCACACACACACACATACACACAAAATATAATTTATTTTGATATTATTCATGATGTAAATATTCCTGAAATAACTCTCAAAAGAAATGTGGGGCTTTAAAAATTTTGTTACACTAGAAAGCAAAGCAAAGGAGCTAAATGTTTACTTTGAAAATTACAGTCATACTTTCAAATAAAGATTTAGGGGTAAATACACATTCAAATTAAGAAAAATAAAATCTCAAAATATAAAACTTTTCCCAAAAATCCCTAAGAAGAGCACCTATAAATAGATGATATTATTGTCTCCTTTTTCTCTTTCCATGACAGATTAGAAACTCTTTTTTTTTGTTGTTTTGAGGTTCCATTTGTTTGTTTTGTTTTTGTTTTTGTATTTATTTACATCCTTAAGTGAAGTTTCTTCTTCTTCCTCTCTACCCAGTCCCTCCCTCTACTCCTCCTGTACCTTCCCCCCTCACACATGCTCCCTCTTAGAAAAGGCTTTTTTATGAATTTGCATCATTGGCAATGCTTATAAGACTTTGAAATAAAAGAAACAGCTTGCATTAGAAACCAGAAGAGGCACTGTTGAATCCCTACTATCACACTTAATCTGATTACCTTTCCTTTTCTTTTACTAGTGTCTTTGGTGATTATTATTATTTTATTACTTACCAGATATTTATTTCTACCACCTGATGAATAAAAAAAAAAAAATAGACTCTAAATTCCCTCAGCAATTTTATAACAAAAAACACCATCCAAATGTTTAAATTTCCAGACTTATTTTAAAGCAATCTGCTTCATTTTGTTGCAGGAATGCCTCACATATACAAACCACCCTCTTAAAGGGATGGATATTTCCTTTATGACAAGTTGTTAATTTGATAATTTCCTGTATGCTGGGTAGGTCTAAACTTCTTTGTTCTCATCTCTGAGAGTTTAAACTCTTTTCCTGATAACAGAACAAATATTGAAAGTAGAAGAAAACAGAAGGGAGCTTTAGTGCTTAGGAGAACTCATGACACGTATGATTTTTCTCTTTCCTCTAGCCAAGGACCCTGACTCACTGCAAACTGTGAACATCTCTGTAATCTCTAAAACTGAATGCCGTAATGCCTATAAAGCCTATGACATCAAAGATAACATGATATGTGTGGGCATCGTGCCAGGACGAAGGCTACCCTGCAAGGTAATGCATTCTCAATGCCTTGGTTTCCTCATTTAATAATTTCTTGTCTTCTGCCAAAAAAAGACAATCTGGTTTTCTCTTTCCTGGTAGGAAGTGTCAGCTGCCCCAGCAGTCTGCAATGATGTACTTTATGGAATCCTGACATATGCCGACGGCTGTGTTCTCAGAGCTGATGTTGGCATCTATGCTAGCATCTTTCACTACATGCCCTGGATTGAAGACACCATAAAAAATAACTGAGTTTCCACAACAGGAAAAAATCAGAACCATGTAACAAAATTTGTGTCTACATCCAACATCACAATTAAAACAAATGGGCTCATGGAACTGTGATAGGCATACCATATCCTTCTGTACACTCAGTGATGTAGTGGTCACTCACCCACAGCCTCTCCCCATCATTGAAAATTGGGAACTCAAGACTTGGAGATATAAATATACAACCCTCTACTACTAGCACTAAATTAGGCATATCTCCAGAAAATTAAACACATCATTTGGAGAAAGGTGGTCTGACAATGAACGAGTTGGTACAGGACTTAATCCTAGAGAGAACTTAAGGACAGGGCTTGTAAGAGGCATTGCATTAAGTCCCATATCCACACAACTAGCTTCTAAATTTAATTTATTTATTATTTTACATCCAAACTGCAGCCTTTGCAAAGAAGACCCTTAGGGGACTGACGAAGGCAAGAGCAGAGAAAGTAATACCTTTTCCCCTGAGTTGGAGGAGATTGCTACATTTCTGCAGGGGTTTCCCCTCTGGCACAGCAAAGCAAAAGATGCAGCATCTTGGGCTGGAGAGAAGAAGCAGAGCTCTGCAGAGATGCACCCTTAAAAGGGAGTAGAGCAAAGCCCAGCTACAGCGGCTCTCCAGGAGAGGAACAGGATTACAATATCCTTCTGAGAGACCATCCCCCACTGCACCCCAGCTTCCGGTATAGCTTAACTTCCTGAACAGTCAGGGACGCCTTTTCCCCAGAACTGAGCTGTGTCATTGCAGCACCAGGCAGCAGAGCCGTCCTCGAAGGTCCCTGTATAGCTTTACTTCCCAAGCAATCAGGATACATACCTCTCACGCCTGCCCACTTGGAGACTTGTAATACTAGTCTACAGTTACACGAGACCCCGTCTTTAAAAATTTAAAAGTGAATTTTTCAGACTCTCTGCTGGCAGTGTACCAATATGGGATCAGAATCTGTACATGTCCAGCACAGTGGGCACCTATAAAATTTCAGGTTCAGAATCTATAGTTTTGCTGGGGAAAACACTAAAGAAGGCATCCATACCAAAGTCTACAGTGACATGTGAACTATCCGGATAGCGTTTACTCACAAGCACCCCAGTCTTCATCTGAGCTGCAAGTTCTTCAACTCCAGATCTACCATTCACCCCGTCACCCACCTGTCCCTTACTAGATACAAGTGTCTAGCTAGCTCCTGCTATCTAAACCCCACACTCCCTCCTGCTTAGTTCCATGGCCAGGGCTCTGGAGCCTGAGTTAGTCTGCCAGCTCCAGCATGAGGTAAGTCACCATGGCAGGCAGATGATCTTCTGGAGATCTGAAGGAATAGATGAAACAGATGTGGGAACAAGGAAGCTCTGTTGGGTCTACCAAACAAACGGCACCACTGTGAAAAATTATGGGCAAATAGTGCCCCCTGGTGGAATGAGTCTGCCTTCTCCACAGAGCTGGGGAATCAACCTGCCAATACTCGGTTGACCAAAAAGGTAGCCTTAATTTTTCTTGGTAATTCCCCATTGTCATAGCTTCTAGTTGCCCACAGCCTGTCTCAGATCAAGCCCAGAGTCCTAGGCTTCAGGTTAGGTCACCCATCTTCTCCCTCTGATTCTTCCTCTCCCTCTTCCCCTCCCTTCCTTCTCCTCTGCTTCCATGATCCTCTCCCCCCTCCCCCCACCAGCCACCCTTGCTCTGTAATTCTGAACTTTACGTTGATTTTTAGCTACTTAACTGCCTGGCTTGTTCTGCTCTTTACTCTGGTGGTGACCTTCAGGTTGCAAATCCAGTTCAGAATTGGGCTTTATAGTCCAACATTTACTGAGCCCTAAATGTCAATTTTAGACCCTTGTATTTTTCTGAGGGGCTTAAATTTGAGTTCAAATTAGCTCAACAGTGAATACCTCTCTCTCTTTCTCTTCCCCCCCCCCCCCCGCCACTGGGTGTGTGTGTGAGAGAGAGTACATGTATATGTGTGTATTAAGCCTGTGTGCAAATTCTGGATATTGAACCCATCTACAAGTTACAGGCTTATAGAAGAGATACAGTTGATAGATACTCTATCAACTAAGCTATTCTTAGCTCTAGATAACTTGCTCTTTAAATATTTTCTTTAGACACAATTTTCATCAGTTTTCTCTAATACTCTTGGCTAAACTGGTAATTGGCAAGAAAAAAAATCAGAATTTAGTAGCTTTGATCTGGAAAGTCTAACATGGAACATAGATTTTAGTTTTCTTTTGTATTTATTTGCCATAATAAATGGCATGTTGAAACAATATTTTATTTAAATAGCACACTTAATACAAAATAGATTGGACTAATAAAGGGATACAAAAAACATTTAAATTGGATTTGTGAGGTCAAAGTGAGTGGTGAGTAATAAAAACTTGGGCATCATAGAAACAATGGTGTTTGTTTCAAGGGTGTGGACCAGTGGATCTCAACCTTCCTAATACTTTAATACAGTTTCTCATGTTGTGGACCCCAACTGTAGTGGAATTATGGTGTGTTTGTAAATATTTGTCCCTCCTACTGGTTTAATAAAAAGCTGATTGACCAAAGGCAGACAGGAAGTGTGGACAGGGCCACTAGACTAAGAAAAACTCTGGGAAAATCTCAGAATGGACATAGACGCTGTACAGATGCCACAGAGTTGCAGGAGATGCCAGGAGACCACACACACACACACACACACACACACACACACACACACACACACACAAAACAAAACAAAACAACCCTAAAATGCTGTTCTAAAAAAAATAATGTACTGAGCTGCACGGCCAAACAAAATAAAAATAAGTTAGTTTAAGGGTTAAAAGTTAACAAGTTATATGCTTGGGCCCTAGGACAATCAGCATAAAAATATAAGTATGTGTGTGATTATTTGAGGCTAAGTGGGGCTGAGAGTGGGTCTGAATCTCTGTGCTAGATGAAAAAGTCCGGGCCAGAGACCTAATACAACACCCAACCATAACATTATTGCTGTTGTAACTTCAAAACTATAGTTTTACTACTGTTATGAATTATAGTTTAACAATGTGTGTTTTCCAAAGGACCCCTGTGAAAGAGTCATTTGATCCCCAGAGGGGTAGCACCCCACTGCTGAGGACCACTGGTGCAATCAGAGCTCCACATCCACCAGTTCAGCTTATGCTTATCTGAGCCCTTGGAATCCCTCTGGCTTTTAATGCAACCCTACATTGGGAATTAAAGCCGGCATAGCATTCAGCCTGCTTCTCACTATGCACACTGGGGAAAGAAGAGCTAATGCCTAGTGAATGTTTCCATGTTGCTCTGCCTCTGGTCCTACTGAAGAGTCCACCTAGACTGTGTTGCTCAGTTTTCACAGCTGCCTTCTGGAATGACTACATTTGCTACCTACATCCAACAGGATCAAAAAGAGAGCTCTGCAGAACCTGAGGTTGAGTTACTTGTATGGCTCAGGCAGAAAAAGAACCAGTGGTGAATGAGGGAGCATCCACTTCTTTCTAGGTCAATGGGGTGGGGAAATCTGGGTAGAAAGGGGAAAAGGCCCCACTCCCTATGATGGGAATGATACCTTGCTCAGCCTGGGGGGTTAGTCTCTCCTCAGCTCCTTATGCCAGACTTTGTGGACTCCGCAAGAGACATCTTACCCCCTCTGACCCCCTAAGGAATGGATGGGGGTGGAGAGGAGGGAAATGAGGTGGGGGGGAGTGGGGGGAGGGGGAACTGGAGTTGGTATGTGAAATATAAAATAATGACAAAGAAAGGAAGAAGACTCAAAAACGCTTGCAGAGGAGCAAGGGTTGGAAGGCAGGGCAGTCTGTGTATGTGGTTTTTGTTCCAATGCCCCAGCAGCGCTTACCACTGTGTCTGTACTACAGGTGCAGTACAAGGTTCTGCCCTGGGTCATGTTGGACACTTGTAGCCTTAGCTCTGTATCAGTGACTCGTGTGGCCAAGTAATCAGCCCCAGGGACAGATTTGACCTCTTTGTCCCCAGTAGTCCGCAGAGTGACCAGCCACTGTAGTTGCTGTTGGAGATCCTGCTGGTACCAGCCCATCCAGGGGTACTGGGAATTTTTCAAGATACAACGCAGGGTCACAGCTTGACCGCGTGGTACCAGACTCCACCTAGGCTTCTGCTCCAGGAAAGTTACTGTGGAGTCTGAAACACAGACAAGGCCAAGATAAAGGTAGGTAGACTGGAAAGCCCCACATGTGGCCACTTGAATTAAAGCCTGAAGAACATCTGTGAGTTACGCAGACACAAAGGTGCTGAGACTAGAAGAAGCCTTGACCAGGGAGAGAGTGCCAGCTGACTATCTTAGGGGAGACAGCAGCAGCTTCTCTGCTTGCTAAAGAGGCCTGCCTCCCTTCCCCTACCTCTACCCTCTGGCTCCTGACCTGAAGTCACAGAAGCCATGAGTACACAGAGGTACAGAATGAGAAACTGCCACATCCCAGACCCCTCAGTCCCTCTCCAGGAGAGCATCAGGCAAGAAAGGAGGTTCCAAAGGTGTATGGTGGCAACTAGAAGCTGAAGTCCTACAAGGGAGTTCTAAGGGCGTGACTTCCTCAGGAAACCTACTGCAGCACATCTGCACTCTAAATGCAAATCTCAAATTGAAAATCTGCACCCTTTCCGTTTGACTATGCTCTCTCTGCCACACCCCTGCACACAGCATGCTCACAAAGTAACTCAATGAGTTCTGGGCCCTACACCATCTTGGTAGTGATCAGATATTCCTAGAAGTGGTTTGAATTTCAGCTCTTTCAAGGGACTAAACTATCTCTGTATAATCAAGCAATGGGAACAGACTTTAACTGTATGTGGAGGTTAATGTAGGATTAGATTAGGCAATATGACAGTGGACACTCATCTCCAATTGCCTGTCTGACTCTAGAAATGCAAATGAGAAATAAAAATAAGAGTTTTGTCCAGAGTAAAGGAAAAGATTTCCCTTTTGGTCAACTGACCTAGAAGAAATGCAGGTATTTTAAAGAGGCATTCGTGTCTTTCAATCTATCAGGCTATTGAAACAAAGTGCCTAGAATCAGACAGATAATGTGGGAAAAAGAAAAGGTACTAGCCAGAGTGGGAATTTGTCTCCCTAAACATTCATCTCACTTCAGGAACACTGACTGACTTGTGGAATTCACTGGGTATCTTTTTAACCTTTTCCCAGTGTGTCTAAACTAAATAAATCTTTTCTACTTTTTATTAATAATTTATCTCTTTTAATTGGCCTATTGAGGACAGGTGGGTGAAGCCAGCTTGGGGTACTGGCTTCTGTTAGTTCCTTAAACCCTAAACAAATGGCTGAGGTGTCTATTTAACATAAGCACACCTAGCCTCCAGTACTCCCAGAATCCCTTAGTCCCTACCTGTCATGGCTGGCATTTTATGTCCCCCTACCCTAAACTTATCCAGCCCATGGGCTGGGCTGCCCTTCCCAGCTACCCTTTCCTCTAATTCAGCTTTTTGCTCCTGGCCTTTCCCCCTTTTGTCTCCCCTTCTCATCTCCTCACACTGCCAGGGCTTAGGGTCATGTTCACTCTGGACTCTCCCAGATGGCTCTGCTCCAGCTATGATCTCCCTCATTTTTACAATAAAAATCTCCATATTTACAGAATAGTCATGTTCTCCTCCTTTTTATTTCTTTTGTCATTCAGCTTTGACCCCCCAAGTTTAATAACACTGTCACCCTTCATTTTTCTAGAGCATTTACTTTTGAAGGAATGAGTTCTTCAAGCCTCTATAAATCTCTTTTTGAAAGCTGAATAAGCTCCCTGTGAGCTACAGGAGCCAGGAAGAAGAGGGTAGAAAAGGGATTCCTTGAGTCTGAAGTCACTGGCTCCTAGCTTTTCCCAGAGAGCCCCACTTCTTTCGTAAGGACACAGCTCTGGCCAGGCAGACTACAAGATAAGAGACCTTGTCTGTCCTAGCTTCCTACTGACCCCTCTTCAGCCTAATCCTCTATTGAGATTGGGATCAGAGTGTCTCCTCCAGCCCTGTTATCGCCCTGACTAACCTTCCTGCCTCCCAAGGTCAGTCCCTTCAGGGATCTGCCTTGTCCTCTCTTATCTTGCCCAGCTTGCAGACCTGAGCCAGCTTAAGCCTCTTGCTTCCAGATCAAGTGGCTGGCTAGATCCTCCTGGCCTCTGCAGGACCAGTGTTGGAGGTCATGGCTACTTCCTAGGGACTTTTCTCCACCCCACCCCCAACTACATCTTAATCACTACTCAAGGCACACAAGAGTAGCCAAAAGCTTTTGCATGTACTTTATAAAAATATATGCACCTCAGAGAGCATCTTCTCACTCTACTTTGGACTGGACTTCTGTGTGGAGATGTGTAGTCCAATACATTTCACGGGGAGTTCTACAACTGCATTCACTCTGCTTCTAGCAGGTTGCTTGTTATTAGAATTTTACAGTTATAAAACTTCTTCTTTCTTGAAGATCTTGACAGAAAAATGACCTAAATGCCATCAATTACAATGCTAGGGCATTTTTGTAGAGAGAGACAAACAGTCAACTGAAGTTCAATGTGCAAGTCTTCTCTGTTTAGTTAAGGTCAGCCAATGAGGGTCTGATTGAAAGATTTATACCCCCAATGCCAGTTAAATCACATACCAGGAGACAGTAAGACTCGCACAGTGCAGAATTCTGTTCCTTCCTGCAAAGCAATCAGCAAATGACACTAACTACCTCCACTGTGACACAGGATCACATCACGGCAAAGCACTCAGAAGCCTGCTGTTCTGTGAGTCTCCTTGGCTTGAGAAAATTGTAGAAAGTGCGAAGATGAGGCAGGCTTCCTTGTAGTCTCTCCATTCACCTTGACCACTGACTGGGTGTGTGGTCACACTCTGCTGGTGGTACTCTTGCAGCTCTTTGTTACTTATCTAAAAATTAAATCATCTGGAATTGTTATGCAATTAGGCAGACCTGGAGTTTCATTCTGCTCTACTATTCAGATATTTCCTTTGTGCTTTATGTGGTTTCTGTAATACCAAGGCACTTGAAAGTGCAGAAACTTGACTAAGTCTGGAGGGTAACTGAACTGTCATTTCTTCGAAAAGTAACTCAAGTTTGTGGTACAGAAAGAGAAATCACAAAGTGTCCCACAGGCAAATTCACATCTTTCTTCTTTTCCTCCTCTTCTTTCCCCCGTTCTTGCTCCTCATATGAATTGCTGAAATCAAAGCTGCCCTAGGCTTGTTCACCTAGAAGTCTTTCACTTCTAAGTCTTCTTCCTGGGATTAGAAGCACAGGTTTCTGCAGGAGACTAACACCATAGCTTCTCCCATACCTCAAGACCTTGCTGATACACTGTATCAGAAAGCCAAAATGCATATACTCCACTTCCCCCTTCCTACACATGGATGCAATGTGCAAAGGCCATCAGACTGGAGTCGGGGAGAGCATAGCCCAGAGGAAAGCTATTTCCTAAGGATATTAGTAGGGCAAACATGGAGGAATGGGGTAAGGATGAGAACCTCCTAACCCTGCCGTGGAGTTTTTATGGAAGACTACATGACTCCCTGGATAATTTCACATTAGGTCCCTGACTTAAGGTGAGACAATCCCACTCTGTGTCCTCCCTGGATACTTCTTACTCAAGTTATGTAAGTGGCACTACTTTGTACACAGAGGATAATCAGATCAGAAGAAGCCCAGCCTTTCCCTCCTCCATGGCACTATGCCTGGCACAAGAAGAGATACATATAAGTCCAGAGTTCTTCAGTGTCCATCTGTAAGAAAGATGCTCCGGACCCTGGGAGCCATGGCCTGCATTCTCCTTTTCAAGCTTTTCTTACTTTTGGTCCTGGCAGCTTTTTCCCAAGGCAAGCACCTGGGCCCTACATCTCCCCTTCGTTATTCCAGATTCTTAGATCCTTCACACACTGTTTTTCTGCGCTGGGACTTTGATTATGAGGCTGAGATCATCACATTTGAACTCCAAGTCCAAACAACTGGCTGGGTTGGCCTGGGTATCAAAAATCGTTACACCTTTGTGGGAAGTGATCTGGTAGTTGGAGGAGTCCTCCCTGATGGCAATGTCTACTTTTCGGTAAGTCTAGGGATGAGTAACATCTGATGATAAGGTCTTATGTTGGGTTGAGGATGGATGGCTTCATGTCCATAATCTTCCACCCCAAAGATGAGCTTTTTTCAAAGTTGAGAAAGACTGTCTATGAAAGAATTTCTCCAGCACACTCAAGCACATTGAACTCCAGTTGACTGTTTGTCTCTCTCTACCAAAATGCCCTAGCATTGTAATTGATGTCATTTAGGTCATTTGTCTGTCAAGACCTTCAAGAAGGAAGAAGTTTTATAACTGTAAAATTCTAATAACAAGTAACCTGCTAGGAGCAGAATAAATTCAGGTCACTGGAGAAAATGTAAAGCTATTAGAAACAGTCTCTGTATTTGATATCCCTTAGGCCCCCTTAGGTGGACCTCAATATGAAGTTGTCTAATAATAGCAATGATGGCAAGAGAAACAATATCAGCATTGTTCCAGATTCTTTCCATTTAAAATCCCATAGCATAGCTGAGGTGAATTACTATAATCCAGCAGATCTCAACCTTGCTAAAGCTGCCACCTTTTAATATGTTTCCTCATATTGTGGTGACTTCCAACCATAAAATTATCTTCATTGCTACTTCATGACTGTAATTTTGCTACTATTATAACTTTTAATGTATATATCTAATATACAGGATATCTGTGGAAGAGTTGTTCAATGCCCAAAGGGGTCACAACCCACGGGCTGGGAACTACTGCTATACTTTGACTTTTACAAATAAAGTAATAACTCACTTGTCTCCCAAAACTCACACTTCTAAGCTTACAATCACTGTTCTGAACTGTACTTATATAGGGTAGTACTCATTACAGTACAAAAAAAGAATGTATAATCAGAACCTCATGAAAAAAGATGAATTGTACAGATCATTCAGAGGATAAACAAACCTTTAAAGACTTCAATGAGGGATTATTAAAGTTTATGAAGCTAAGATTTGAAGTGCGAATAGTAAAGCTTTGTGGTGAAACTCCAGCAGACAGCCTCTGTCCGCTCTGAAGACAGACTCATGTGTGCCATGGCAGTAGCTGGCTTCCGCCATTTTAGCATACACCTGCTGTCCCAAAGCCTAATTGCTTGGAATTCTGGTTCTTACTTCTTACTGATCACTGGACCCCAGGATCAGCACCTTCTGGATGAAGACACTCTTGAACAGGATGGGAGCCAGCATGCTGAACTACTAATGCTCACAGAAGATTCTGTCTCTACCACTATGCGCTTTTCCAGGCCCTTCCGATCCTGTGACCCACACGACCATGACATTACGGTAATATGGGGAAAAGAGAAAAATACTCAGCCACTACTAAGTTTTCCAAGGAAGATATAATTACCTCAATTTATGAAGCTAGTCACAAATTCACATTACTACTATCCTCTATTCTTCCTTAGTAATGTCCAATTGTTTCCTCTCTTGAAAACTCCAATCATTAATTGGCATGGTCCCATGTAGTGATATATTGTATATTTAATAAAATCAATCTGGAATATCAAAGGATAGAGCCATGTCTTCCAGACTTTTTCCCCCCTTTGAGACAAGGTTTTCAGTGTAATATTCCTGGCTTTCCTGGAACTTGCTTTGTAGACCAGGCTGACTTCAAACTCATAGAGATCCAACTGCCTCTGTCTTCCAAGTGCTGGGACTAAGGGTGTGTACCACCACTGCCTGACTGTCTCCATAGTTACATCCAATAACTAAGTGACCATTCTAGTCTCCTTTTCTTAAGGGACTCTCTTTTCTTAAAGTTCCATTGAACATCAGTGTTTGAATTTCAAGTTTGGTTCAATCCTCTTATTCTGTAGGTGATAAAACAGCCAAAGAGGAAGGAAGGAAAGGGTTAATCATGACAAATGAGTTCACTTCAGAGGTAGAACTAAAGCCAAACTCATCTTGTCTCAAGTTAGTCTCATTTATTGTGTAGATAAGTGGCACAATTAGAACCCTGGATGTAGATATATATATATATATGTATATATATATACATATATATATATATATATATGCAAGGTGCTTTGAGAATCAAGTCCTCAATTCTCATGGTACCCATAGAGTGATACGATGAGGGTGCTGGCTGCCTATGGCCTAGATGACACACTGAAGATGAATCGGGAGCGTACTTTTGTCAAGTCAATCTTCTTGCTACAAATGCTACAATATGATGATCAAGATGCTCCTGAAGACACCATCATCCATGACTTGGTGATCAGTAATGTAAGACCCCACCACCACACTGCCCATCAGCTTCCACCTGTTTCCCTCTCTCTGCTAATTCCAGACCCCTCATCTTGCATTTAATGCCCACCCATTCCTTAGAGTAAGTTACTATGAGTCCATTTGGCTCTGTTAGGAGTACCAATCTAGTTTTAAATTGAACCCGGCTCCCTAACCTGTCCACTTTCTTGCTTTGAAGGCACCCTTACTCTCATTCCACTCACTTTTGTGCACCTTTATCCAGTTCCTCATTCCAGAGGATGACACCACATATGCCTGCACCTTTCTCCAGCTCCCTATTGTCAGCAAGAAGCATCATATCTACAAGGTATGTAAAGCAAATGGTAAAGTTTGACATGGCAGGCAATGGAACAAAGTGATGAGCATGTTGGATTCTGGAGATTCTAAAGGCTGGAGAGAAGGAGATGTGGGGTAGGGTCAGTTGGAGGTTTTTCTGGTAAGGAGCCACATAACTATGACTCCCAACACTTTTATTTATGTGGAGGAGATTTATGAGAGATGATAGTAATTAAGTTTTTGAAAAGAACAATTTCAAGTCCCATCATGACCCAAAATTGTTCTCTTTAAGCAACAGAGTAGTCAAAGCAAGAAAGGGATGTGGCCATGCACAGTCAGAAAGTAAGAAAATTCAAGTCAGAATGAACACAAACATGTTCATTTAATTTGTATTTGAGGGTGTTTAATTTCTAAGTTCCAAGTATAAAGGGACTTTTAAAAATAAATTTTAAAGAATGTTGATGTATATGCAAATTGTAAAGTCACTAAAGAAAGTCAGAACCCCTGGGATGCCACTGGTGACTTAGTACTGTGAGCTGTTGTTCTAAGAAATGGATTAAAAAGAGTGAGAATGAAAGAAAGGGCCAATAGAGTTTAGGGAAGACAGTATATTTCAGGGAGAGAAACTCAGAGAAGTGGGAAATGACATAGTTTTGGGGGATGGAAGGGAACTGGAAAGAAAGGAATTTGACAGAAAATCTTGACTATCGTGTCCTCTCCCTTCCTTGTTTAGTTTGAACCCATGCTGGTGGAACGCAATGAGACAATGGTGCATCACATCCTCGTGTATGCATGTGGCAACGCCAGTGTGCTCCCCACAGGCATCGGTGAATGCTATGGGTCGGACCCTACCTTCTCCCTCTGTTCCCATGTCATCGCAGGCTGGGCTGTTGGGGGCCTTGTGAGTTCTGAGATGGAGGGATTTGTGACAAAGCAGTATGCACTGTAGGCAATAGGCTAGTGGAAGACCTGGGGGCATAGACGTTCTGAAGGCAAGTTTACAAACCAGGAAAGAGACAGAAGTTGGACCCAAGCATCTTGTCTCTAGACTCCCTCTCTCCACAGAGTTACCAGTTTCCAAATGATGTTGGCATCTCCATTGGAACCCCCTTGGACCCTCAGTGGATTCGACTGGAGGTTCATTACAGCAATTTTCAGAACCTTCCTGGTGAGTATCCATGAGGCTTATGGGAGAACAGCTGGTAGAGTGAACTGGTTCTTCTGGATATGGGGGACATGCGGCATACATGCTAGATACTTTTATTCATAGTCTACTCCAGCTTTCCTGAACATGTTGACCCACTCCCACCCTGTGAGGAGAGCATTTCTTTCTACTCTAGGTATATATGATACCTCCGGGATGCGGTTGTACTACACCTCCCATCTTCGCAAATATGACATGGGAGTCCTCCAGCTGGGCATCTCAGTTTTTCCTATTCACTTCATACCCCCGGGTGCTGAGGCTTTCTTGTCCTATGGGCTGTGCAAGACAGAGAAGTTTGAAGAGGTAAAGCTGGGAGATGTGTCTTCTTTGAGGTTTCTTGTTCTCCAGCAGAGTTCTGGTCTAATTCCCAAACTCATAAGCCCGAGCCACAGATTTTATGAATGATTGAAGCCTGGTGCTCAGAAAAGAAAATGACAAGCACAAATTATTTGGAAAATGAATGAGTCAAGACTGTAGGGGCAATGAGAACAGTATGGTTCAATGGAAACAGGGGAGTGAGTGGAAACATCTATAAAAGAGGTGGACAGAACATAATAGTCAGAAGACAGGAAAAGGGGCTGGGAATGTTTTATGGGCATGACAGAGCAAATTCAGTTATGACATCAGAGAAGCAGTGACTGTCTGCAATGAGCCAACCCAAGACTAGTCCTATCACCTGTCAGTCATGGATCAGGGCTCAGGAGATGGTCCTACCTTTCCCTGCTAAACTCACTGGAGAATAAGTCATTCTGCATTCACTGAAGGTCCCAATAGGATTCAATAGCTAGGTCCAAACCTATGGTCACATAGGTGATCCTGGTTAAACTCAATGACTACCCCACCAAAAAATATCAAAATTGAAACTATGAGAAAGGGGATCAAAGCTAAGGGTAGGTAATAGGGTTAGCAAAGAGATTCAGATGGGAAATACAGTTATCAGAATACACTTTATACAGGAAATTGTCAAAGAATAAACTCAATAAAATTTAAAGACAAAAACATTAAGAAAGCAACTCTCAGAGGAACACCTGACCCAGTCTTGATGTTGGGGTGAGGAAGGCAGATCTTTCAGGAGTGGATACTGCACTAAGCCACATTGGGACCTTGGAACCTCCTGCCCTTGCTGGGGAGGAGATAAAGAGATGTGGAGAAGAGAGAATGAGTGGGAGGGGTGGGGAGCTTGAACAAGGGGATACATGGATAAGAAATATGACTTTATTCATAATAAAAAAAAGAAAAGAAAAGAAAGTATCTCTCAATCAGACCAAGAAGAAGGTGATATCAAGCATTAGGGAAAAAAAATAAAGCTAGAGGTCATAGTTCTTGACCAATCAGGCATGTTTTCTCCTTGCTACAGATGAATGGGGCTCCAGTATCTGACATATATGTATATGGCTACCTAATCCACACCCACTTAGCTGGGCGCTCCCTGCAAGCTGTGCAGTACAGGTAACAGAAAAACTAAAACCTTTCCTTCTGTGTATAGAAATAGCTACAAATTCTGCATGATGCTGTATCTGGTTGAAAATGAGGAACTAGACTAGAGATGAGTGGACTATGCTATGGAAGAAAAAACCTCTTATGCTTATTTCATGGGCTGTTTGCATTTCAAAGAATAAGCCCACACACTGCATCTTTATTGGTCTGATGGCTTCATCTTTTCATTTTCATCTTTCTGTTCTTCTTGCCTTCTAGAAATGGAACCCAAATCCAAATAATATGTAAAGATTATTCTTATGACTTCAATCTGCAAGAGACTCGAGACTTACCTCATCCAGCAGTGATCAAGCCGGTGAGAACCTAACAGGGGCAATGGCTGGAGCAAGGGGGAGCAGGGTGGTAGCTCATTGCTAGACCAGAACATTCTAAGGCTGTGCCAGCTGCTCTTTGACTTACTCTCAGCTCTCATGTTTCACTGTGAATAGGGGGATGAACTGCTGATAGAATGTAACTACCAGACGCTGGATCGTGACTCCATGACTTTTGTAAGTGTCTTTCTCCACAACAGGGTCAATGACTGTAACCCTGGAAGACAGCTGCATCCTGGCTTAAAGTATCCAACACCTCTGACTGTTCCAGCTTATGTCTTTCTCTCTTCTGAAGTTCTTATACTTCCATGCATCCATAAGTATAAGTATACATTCCATGCAAGTGTAGGGAAAGAGTCCCTACACTTGCCGCTAAGACCATGAGAGGATGTGTCATCTCTGTCTTAATGAAAACACCAACAAGAATCTTGAAGTCCTCGTGGCCCTTGGTTTAATGTCATCATAACCATTTAGCAGCTTTATAATCTAGACAAAGTATTCAAAATCTTGACTCCATTCTAAATTCATAAAGAAATAATAATAATAATAATAATAATAATAATAGCCAATAGATTGTTGTGATATGCTGGGCAGTGGTGGCACATGCCTTTAATCCCAGCACTTGGGACACAGAGGCAAGTAGATCTCTGTAAGTTTGATGCCAGCTTGGTTTTAAAGAGCTAGTTCCAGGACAGAACAGCTAAGGTTACACAGCATAACCCTGTCTTGAAAAGCCAAGTTTAATTATGATCATTGGTTAACACATATGGAACAATGGGATCATCATATCTCTTGTAGTAAGTAGATGCTCACTTAGGGCTAACTATTGTCACTATGATTATGATGAACCCTAACTATTTTATATATGGACTAGTTTGATGCTTCAGAAAGGATTACATGCTTTTAAAAAAGGAAACACAGCCATATATATATATATATATATGTCATTGTTAAACAAGGTAGAAGACATCAAAATGGAAAAATGGGTATTACAGTTCAGGTATATTTCAAGTAACATAAGAGGATATAAGGATGATGTGATATCAATAAGTGGGTCTTGCTCTAGTCGCATGGCAATGTAGAATTCAGGGGAGGACCAAAATGAGAAAACCATCCACCAGCAAGAAATACAGGCAGTGGACATGAACAATGATGAGCATAGGTGGAGGCTAAGGAGAGAGACACATGAAGTAACTGGATGAGGTTGAGGGATTGAGGCTGGGAAGAGCTCTTAAAGCACAGAAGATGCTGTCCTGCCTACAACTTTCAGACAACAGGGTCAAACTGTCAAATTATTTGCCAGGTCACTAATCGATAGGCTGGAATTTGTTACATGTAATCAACTAATAAGTCAATCAATTAAATAAATTGTCATCAAAAGACTGTAAGAGGCCAGTGGAGTTATTGAGTAGGCAGATGAGAGAGAAGAACATACATATTATATTATTATATTATAAACAAATAATATGGCTCTGGAGAGAAAAAGATTGCAATATAGGCAGGTGGGTGAAAACCAAACTAAGTGGAAAACCATCCATCTATTCCAAACCAGGGGGCGGGGTAGCAGTGGAAATGTAGAGAACAGGTAGATATGTGAAACCTTTTTTTTAGATATAAATTCATACTTTCTCAATGACTGGAAGTAGAAGAAAGGAAAGGAAGAGGTGTGGTAAGGCACAGGGTGCTGAACCCTCTGTTTGAGAAGACACTGAGCTCTCTAGAAGAGTGACAGCCTTTATGATGTGTTGCTTGCCTTTTCTTCTCCATATGCTTGTGTATCATTGTCTCTCCCTCTCTCACCTTTTCCAGGGAGGCGCCAGCACCATTAATGAGATGTGCCTCGTCTTCTTCTTCTACTACCCCAGAATTAACATCTCCAGTTGCCTGGGATACCCGGACATTATCTATGTGACCAATGAGCTTGGGGAAGAAGCATCAGAGTAAGTCATTCTAGAAGTTAAAACCCACAGGTGTGGGAAGGGACCCTGAAAGGACCCAGAGAGGGAGCAAAAAGAGTCTCACTCTTTTCCCCCTTAGGCTTGTGAGTCAGGAGCCCACAGCAGGAGGCCTAATCACCCCCTGCAATCCTCAGATATGCTCCTTTCAGGGTTGGTTTATAAAGCTCTCAGTCTTATAAGCAAGTTTCTGTGTCAGTAAGCATTCAGAGGAGCAGATGATAACTAACCCTTGAAAGTCAGCTCTCTATGTGCAAATTCCTATCTTTCCAGCTGCACTCAAAAACTGATTTGCACTCATGTCCCAACCATTAAGTAAGTGCCCAATTTTATAGACTCTATTAAGGAGAAAAAAAAAATTTAACTTCAGGGCAATTGCAGGTTCTCTGAAGCCAACCTACCAACCTTTCAGACCCTACAGCACTCATGAGAAGATCCACATCCTTAAAGAATTAGAATTATGTTCTAAGTTATCTCTGATATGTTTCTTTTATCAAATTCACTAAGAATGTCAGGTTAGTTCTGTAATGTTCCATGTAGTTTATACCAGTGTGAAACACATGATAGCAAAATTAAAGGTGGTTTTCAACATACCTTATCAGAGTGGCAAGTCAATGCCAATTACTGCCATGTCCCTATTACTACTGTGCACAGGAATCCCATGGAGAATCTCATGGTCCTGAATAATGTTGAATGGACTACAGAGAACATTAAGAAAGCAGAGAAAGCTTGCAAGGAGTCCCAGCAGACAGTGCTGATCAAGACCATTGATGTACGTATCACAGGAGAAACCACCCTGCAAGGTTGGGGGATCTTATTGAGCAAGGTGAAGGATAATGGAAGCAAGTGGCAATACTAAAACCCTGAATTGGGGAAGGGAGCCTGAGGAAGCAGAAAGGCAAGCTGTCATGGCCCAGCATTGTGGAGGTGGTTGGAGCCTCTCAGTTTCTAAGATGGGGATGATAGAAAAATGTTTCAAGGAAAGGCACAAGCACAGGGATATTTCTGAATTTATTCATTTGTACCATCTCCTGCAGGAGGAAGTAGAAAATACAACAGGTTGGATTCCTGATATTATCCCAACTCCTCGAGGGCCCTGCTTAGAGTCCTCTGGAGGGAAAGTGGAACCTGAGGACAAGAGCCCTGCAGGCTTCAGGGCTGCACCAATGGTCCTCTCTGGCTCCAATACTGCTACACTGAGGCACTTGCCCCTGGTGACCATCTTGTTTCTGCAGGGTACGCTCTCATGGCTCCTTTCCATGCTGCAGAATGGATTATGATTCTGTCTCCTCATGCCACCTATTCCCTTATGAACTACAGGAACAACCCCCTGACATGATCCCTCTAAATAACCTCTGTCTGTGTCACTTTCCATAAACCAGACCATGACGCTGCAGGCTCTCGGGTTTTGTCCATAATTCACTGTTGAAGTTATTCCTAAAGCTTCAGAACCGTTGATACAACCACACCAGTTCTGAGAAAGTCTGCCTCCAATTTAACTAGTGGATCATCTCTCTAAGAATTCTAGAGTCCTTTTTTTCTCTCAAATTGAGTTATAAGCAGGATAGGACTTGAGTGTAGAGGGAGAGCATTGTAAATCACATGTACATAGCTCTTGAAAAAGCTATTACTTTTTTTTCTAATTATATTTTGTGTCTAGTCCTTTCTGAGGTAATGTGAGTGTATTATAGGTATTCTAGAGAGTAAAGGTCAACTTTTGGTAAAAAAAGAAGGGGCTCTGTGAACATAGGGAGAAATGTCAAAGTATGTCATTAAACAGAATTTAACTTGCTTCCTTTGGTAGTCTCTTTCATTTGAGTCTTTGGTCCACGATAAGAAGCTGTAAAGCCTCTTGAATGTCTAAGTTAAAGCATCGGGAGGTTTTGGTTGCCCCAATAAAACATGTAAAATGCCATCTTTGTCCCCCTGCCAGTCTCTACTCTTTGGTGGTCTTTGTCATTCCACATGTTACAATGTCACATGTGAGTGAGTCAGTGTGAAGAGCCTGTCTGGGCAGGCAGCGTGAACTGAGCTCTGGGGATGAGTAACAGTAAAGAGTAGGAGAGTAAGTCGGTAGCCCCACAGTGTAACACTTGTTCAAGAACTCTATGGGGATAGAAGAGACTAAGTACAAACATTTGGTTCCTAAAGGTCCAAGAAAGTGTGAATATTTGGGATCTTCTGAAAGACATGTCTACTACTTCTTAGTGAGATTTAAAGTCACTTTGCCAATCTATGAGTCTCTTTGCTTGTTATGTCCTTGGGAAGATACCCCTACTCTGGATGTCCCAAGGAATTTGGCAGGATCTTAATCCCCTGGTGATCAAGAATATGATTTCAGTAAACTCCATGTCACAGCTCCAAGGCCTGTAATCTAACCATGTAGCCCTGCTTCCTGGTGGAGTGGTCTTTCTTCTTGCCCTGTGAAATGCACTGAGGACATGAGAAGTAATGAGTTCATCATTGACTGTCACTGCTGAAATGTGACAATATTCAAAGCTCTTCACCCTCAGAATCTACAAAAACTCAGCTCCTGAACTGATCAGAACCACTTCCCAGCCTCATGATATGTAAACATAAGGTCTTGCCACCTTAACCAAAAAAAGTTTTCCAAGTTCTTGTCTTTTTAGGGCATCATCTTAGACCTCTTATAGTATTGTCCAACAATTTAGTAGGCAAACTTTTGAGAAAGTACTGAATCACATGCTGATGACCTAGAAGATATGGTATAAGAAAACTTTTATGGGGTGGAAATTTTAAATCATGTGGCTCTTAAAAAAATCTATTTTTCTCTGGTTTATTTTACCTAGAAACACTGTAAAATCTTAGATGTGGGTTTCAAGGGGAACATCAAGGCAGAAATGCTTTGTGGAACATTATTAGAAGAGTTATCAATATCACAAAAGTATAAATGGAGAGCAGAATGGTAGGAACTGAAGAAGCACTTTCTTATCAGTTTTAGAGGAAGGACTTTATGTCTCAGAGTTGATGAATGGTCCATTTATTGCTTGTAGTCAGAGCATCTCTGATTCTTGGAGAAGAGTAGTGGAAGGGTGGTACTGTATTCCCAGGAAAGAAGAGAGGAATCTTGTTAACTTGTGATTTAAAGGATGTGAGGTAAGAGGAAGAAAGGGCACATTTAGTTAAAGTATACTAACTGTAAGTGTGGAGACTGTACCATTAGTAGCCCTCTGATGTTTTGAGTCTGGTAGGCTAGACCTGCAAACTTCTTTGCAGAACTGAGAGCTATCATCTATAACCGCAGCTCTGCCAAAAATCCCTAGGGCTCATTGGCCAGCAAGTCTACCTAATTAATGAGCTTCAATTTCATTGAGAGATATTGTCTTAAAAATAAGTTGGAGAGTAACTAAGAAAGACACTTTATATTGATCTCTGGCATCCACACAAATACAAAAACTTGCACATACATACATATCACAAAAAAGCAAATGGCAGTTCTCTTAGTGAAGGCACAGATAAGGAAGTTCATGACATTTTGTAGAGATAATTATAAGTTTTATTTGGCTTGGTAGGATCAGGCAAGAGCCATGTAATTCCTAACATAAGATCTCATCTTTGTTCAAAAGGCTATAACTTGTAGGTCAATTCCAAGAATCAGGTATAACTGACGAATCTATGTTCCACCTATAAAGTGCTATTGAATGATCTAGAAGATAGTTCCTCTGTTATGGCAGATCAAAAGCCAGGAAGATATTTGTAGAATGGGAAGGGGTGTATAATTACAGTAAGTCAAAGATTCTGTATCTGTTGTTGATATAATTGACCATTATATGAGGATAGAAACAAGATATACTATGAACCTAAGTAAGTGGCTTTCATCTTCTTTGGTTTCAGAATCTCTTTATATTCAAAACCAGTGAAAATGTCATGTTGCTTATGTGAATTATACCTGATAATATTTACTGTGTGTAAAATTTTTTTTTCCTTTATTTTGTATTTATTAAAAAAAACACAGTAAAAAGAATTTAAAATGTGGAAGAGTTAACAATAACTATATAGAGGATAAGAATGATAAGCATGGCTTATCAAGGGTAGACATACAAATAAGATTGCTACACCTATATTTTCTTTGTGTTCATCTTTCCCTCTGAATTTTTTTTTTCCATCCCT
>PVIH01011768.1:41927-67359 GCA_004025045.1 Sigmodon hispidus | reverse complement strand
CATATGAGACCATCAGCATGAGGAAACTCACTGTACAAATGGCCCCACTATTGGACACCAGAAGTAGGTTGATTATATATGTGTCTGAACAGGCAAGTTTCAACAGTGGCTGCAAGTCACAGAAATAGTGATCAATCTCATTGGGGCCACAGAAGGGTAAACTCAAGGCCAGAAATATCTGAACTAAAGAATGCACACAAGATCCCACCCAGGCTATGGCCACCAGCACCCTACAAACCCGACGGTTCATGATGGTCATGTAGTGTAGGGGCTTACATATGGCCACATAGCGGTCAACGGCCATGAGGATGAGAATGAATATCTCTAGGCATCCAAAGAAATGGAATGTAAAAACTTGTATTATGCACTCACTGAATGAGATTGAGGCCTCTTTCAGCAGAGAATCGACAATTGTTCTAGGGGCTATGGTTGTAGAAAAGCAGGTGTCAGATAAGGATAAGTAGAATAGGAAGAAGTACATGGGACTCCCAAGGGCCTGGCTTGTCTTGATGGTAGCAATGATCAGCAAGTTACCCAGTAATGTCCCCATATAAAAAAGCAAAAACACAACAAATAGAATTTTCTTCCTAAAAGGATCCTGTGACAAACCAAGTAGAATAAAATCAGTCACATTGTTACTCAGCCACATGGTTTCATTAATGATCTGAAGTGGTAAATATTAAATTCTTTATCTGAAAAAAATAAAAACATTTATTTTATAGTGGTATGTGATTCTACAAAGAACATTATGCAAAAGAGTAATCAGTTCTCATTTGTGATATTCTGTTATTTTTTAAATGAATGACTTCTTCCTTAATGTTGGCAGCCATCTATTTTTATTATTATAAATGTGATGGTTTCCCATAGTACTTTCTGTACACAAATCCCTGATATAACACTGTGGTTGATTTTACAACTCAATAAATATAAGGCTTGAATATATTATCCATAATATTTTATCACTAACCTTATTTTTCATATTAAAATAACATTAAAGCAAATAAGAAATTCAATTTTTAGCATATATTTGATTGTCTTGAAGTTTTGTAATTTAAGAGGCTTCCTGTCTTATTATACCATAATGGATATATTTTTGTAGTATAGATTTATATATATATACATATCTTAGCAAATATAATTAAATATGCAATATTTCAGTACTCTACAATATTTATTTCAGATATTCCATCCCTAAAATGAGAAAATGGACCAGAATAATGTGTTTTGCTGACTATAACTACCATTATTTTAACCACTTTTAATTCTTACTTATTGTATTAGAAGCACATTTTTTGGCATCCAAAGTCCTCAAGTTATATTTGAAAAAATAAAAATGGTTGACAACATTGTTCAATTATTAATGTTTTGTGATATTTATATGTATATATATACATACATATGTTGAATTGGGATCTATTTTTAGGATATCTGGAAGACCTATGTATCCCACTGTACTCTTACCAACCTCAACAACATATTTACTCTATGATGTTGAAAGCTATTAGTCACTACAAGGAATATGACAAACAAGTCAAAAACAAAATTGTATGGATTTACTTATCTCTCTTGGCAAATTTTCTTCTTTATAGTAGACTTGAAAAGCCTTTCCTTTCTATAAGAAAAATATTTGAAAAATTAGTCAATGTTACTCACTGCAGGTTTTGTAATCTTTGGCAAGGATCTTAGGCTGTAAGAGAATTGAGTCATTCTAGTAATTTTTAATTTGGACCTTATTTTCTTGTTTTGTGTTGAATCTTAAATACATTTGTATATGAAAATACCATATGATTATTAGACATGGTGATGGAAAAGTTAGTCCATTTACCTCAAATCACTTTAGTCACATTTTACTTAATACAGTGTTTTTGATGTTTGTTATGAATCCCATTAAGATTTTTTATTTCTAGAACAAGCTCAATGACCTCAAACTAAGACAATTTTTTTTTAAAATAAAGAATTTAAAGTACTGCATTTAATAAATTTGGTAAAATTTATAGTTCTTTATCAAACATTTAATAATTGCTTTTATTAATTGTCAAAAACCATCTTTTATCTTGAACATATTAATTTCATAATTATTATGACCACCTAGACATTTTTTTGACTCAGTTTTAAAAAAGACACAAAGAATCTTTTAATGACTGTTTTTTAGCAGGGAAAATAATCTCGCATTTGTGAAAAGCTTTTTTTCTATAGGTTTTGATGTATAAATGTAGGTACTTAATTTATTACATTTTCTGACTGGTACTTTAATTTTCATCATTGGATAAATATGCAGGAAAACCATGATTCTACATATCATGCTGCACTATAGCAAAATCAAAAATGTAAAACTTGCAGGTAAACAGTTCTTTGAATTTGCCAAATGGTTGCTGAGTATGAGCATGAGTTTAAATATTTAACCATGGAATAATTAGGCATTGTGAAATGTATACATAACGTGAGAGCACAGTGCTCACAGCCCAGCAATTCTAGCCCAACCAAACTTCAAATTATTGGAAACAACCAAAGAGAACACCCTGATGTCCACTTTTGGCTTCTCCATATGGGCAAACAAAACCTCTAGCGCATGTGCACACACCTTCACCCACTCTTCAAATATAGTATTTATTTCACTATTTTAGTGCTTTTCTGAACTTAAATTATTTTCAAATCATGAGCTTGTTGTAGGTTCCATTTACTATGTATAAATAGAAAAAAGTATTATGCTAATTTATTTTGTTAGAAAGCCCAGAGACCTAAATAAATGGTGAAATAATAGCATGAACTATAGCACAGGATGTTGTACTTTGAAGTATGCTATTATTATTGGTGTTCTGGCAATCACAAAATGATCATTATTACAATTTCTTAGTGGTGTTTTACATGGATAATTCTGATCCTTTCACATCTTCCAGATACAAATCTATTCTATCTTGAGTGTTCATGCATACAACCATATGTACATTTTCCCACAAATATTGTTACATTTTTCAGCCATCTCAGAAAGTAACCAGGTATGAGAATGCTACTGCTCTGGTCTGAAAACAGCAGTGCTGGAGATACAGCTGGAGGGTCTTTAGGATGGCTATAAGAGATCTTCAGAACAATGAAAAAACAATGATTTTATGTTGCAGGTGTTGGAAAAAACTGAATGCAAAGCAACCCAGAAAAGGTGAAGTACAGAAGTTGACTTACATGTGTGGTAACAATTTCCACGACTGTATGCTGGACTGCAGAGCCCCCATGAGAAGCATTACAGCTTTTGCATAATCCTGTCTTTGCTATTAAAGATATACTGCTTATCTTTCTTCAAGAGAATCCCTACACTTCCTTCATTTTCATGGGGAGGTTACCATTCACACTGAAAAGAAAAATAGATTTTTCTTATCCAGAGAAAAATATATTACTTCTCTGGTTGTTTTAATCTTTTCTGCAACCGAAAATAGTCATAATCTTCCAACTTGGTGAAATTACACATAAAATGTAGATTTCCTGAGGACTCAATATATAATCAAAAGCTGTGAACTAGACAATGCAGAGAGGGTTTCTGCAATAGCATGAAATTAATTTGGAGTTATTATTCTTTTTAAGTATTATTAAGGAGAGGACAGGACAATTGTATTTGGGCAAATATAAATTATAATAGTTTATTTTCATTTTTTAAAAAGAGTTAACTAGGACTAAACACTGAGGAAAAATATTTTTACTCCAAATTTTTTCAGGGTTTCCATTATTAACTTTACAGGCTTTCTCACCTTTAGTATATGTTTATATTTATATATCATTAGTTTATTCTGTTATAGATAGAATACATATTGAATATATTAGTGAGAGAATTTTAAAATATTTTCTCAGAAATGTCTCAGAAAAAAAAGTTATTTACTTTTCAAAGTGAGTATCAATGTCACTGAGTTACACAGTACTGCCTCATGATATCCTAACAGAAATAGGGGAAAAGTACATTTTCCTGCTATGTTTGTCAGATGGAGATGGAAAAACTGGCATTGTTCAGAAAATATGGCAAAGAACTAGTCTGTGTTCACCTTACTCTAATTGTAGATAAAACACACAATCTCCTCTTAATTTTTGGAATCTATAAAATCTTAGTGCTATCATGTCTTATTTCATCACTTCAGAAGTAAAGTATTTGAGAGTAATTGTAAAGCTAAAATATGGGACAATTCTTTGTCTTCCCACTGTATTTTTTCCACAAACATGATGTTTATATAAAGCTTTTGCCAACATCAAAGACTGTTTTCATCTCAATATTTGTGTTTAGCTTGATTTATTTTCTTCATTGCAGTAAATGTTTAAAAGTACTAGGTTATATTTCTCTGTGCCTTGTTCATAGGTTTTTAATCATACAGATTTAAAGCTGGACATATATTAAAATATATCTAATTAGCTTATGATAATGACAGTCAGACCTAAGAAAGCAAAACTTTTCACTTACCAGCAGGAAGGCTTGAGAAGTTCACACCATAATCTCTCCATGGCCTTTTAAAGCAGAATTTTCATAGAGTACTAGATAACACAAATTTAGTTTTGCATCCCAGAGGGAATTTTTTAACACATATTGCTTTAATATATCAATATTCTAAAATAAATTAGTCCCTAAAGTTATTATTATTTTACAGATGAGACACATGAATGATATTGTAAGTTCAAGTTTGAGTTCTATTATCCCAGAAAAAAATCAAGGTAACACTCATTTCACCTGAGAATTAGATGGAAACCAAGGTGTCAGGTTAGAACTTTCAGACAAAACAATAACAAATACAAGTGGATGATGAAGAGGATAATAGAAAATAGGAAAAAAACATTTTGAGTCAAAGAAGAATTAGATAATGAAAGAATATTCCTGCTTCTACCAGTGCCTAAAGCTAATATTCAGGATATCAGTAGATAAGCCTTTGAGCTTCTATAATATATATGTTATGTTTTGTCTTTGTATTTTCTTTAATTTTATGCAATATACAATTGACAATGTTCAGCCTGGTTTTATTCTTTTTTTTTTTTTTCAGAGTTTAAGACTTTTAATGTGTCCTAAAGTCACAGAAGCAACAAACATGATAAACATTTTTTTTTTACAACCCCCAACGGGAAAAAAATTGTAGGAAAAAAAATCTCTTGAAATGTCCTTAAAAGGCTCTGTCATTTAGCAGGTAACAGTGTAAAACCCCAGAGTCCTTTCTTTAAAATGAATTGGGAAAGACTAGGATGGAAGGAACTATTCAAACTTCGTCTTCTTTCCTTGTGGCTTGAAGTCTCCCCCTCCTCCTCTGCCACCTCGGAATTATATATTACATATCACCACAAAAAAAATTGACAATGTTTTTCTCTCTATTAACTTCTTCCATATGCTTCTCTACTCCCTACCCAGCCACCTTAATGTTCTTTCTCTCTATTTCAACACAACCAAAATCAATCAAATCAACAGTAGAAAACTATATAAATGTCCAATAACATTAAAATTGCCCCAAAACACATAAAACTTAATAAATACAATGTGTGTGTGTGTGTGTGTGTGTGTGTGTGTGTGTGTGTGTGTGTTGGCCACCTATTTCTGAGATAAGGAGTGTAATTATATATATATATATATTGTCAAAATTTATTTGAGTTATCTAATTACTAGAGTTAACTATTTATTAGAGTTAATTAATTATCTTTGTCAGTTGGTATCAATTGCATATAGTTTTTTGATAAGAGGTGAGAATATATCTCCATTCTCTCTTCTCAGTGCTGAGACCACAACTGGCTTGAACCTGTGTGGTTCTTATGTACGTATATACAGACTCTGTGAGTTGACATGTAGATTTCTCCTGAGACTTTAGAAAGACACTATTTTGGATTTATTGACCACTTCTGTCAAATGCAATTTTTGTACTTGCTCTTCCATATAAATCTCTGACCTTTGAGCTCCTGATGAAGCCATCCCATCTTATGATTAAGTACTATAAAATTGTTACTCTGTGAATTTTTTCCAGTTGAGGTTCTCTGTGTTAACTCCCACTTACTGCAAGATATAGTTTCTCCGATGGGGTTCAGCCAGGCATTATCTATTAGTATCATAGTAGGTTGTAGTAAGAAGTTTCTGGACCAGCCTAGGCCCAAGATCTGGAAAGCAGCTTAAAACAGTCACACAAACTCTTATATTAATGGCATCCTGTTTGGCCTATGACTCAAGCATATTACTTGCTAACTCTTACTCTTAAAATAATCTATGATTGGCCAAATGGCTTAGGATATTTTCTCACAGTGCCATTTTCATCCTGATTTTTCTGTTTCTCCCTGATATCTCTGCTCTGCTCTTTCTCTTCCCAGAGGTTTCTTAGTCTGCTTCCCCCACTCATAGTAGGTGTGTTTCAGAGGAGTGATTCTCTTGCTATTGAAGAACTAAAAGAAGTTTTCCTTTTTAGAGAACTATGTTAAACTAAGCAGAAAGAGCCCTAAGAAAGAATCCCTCACCCAGTTCCCAGAAACTATTAGTAGAAACTATTATTCACAAAAGAGCAGCAGGACCTAAGTTTTGACTATAGAATACATACCACCCAGGGGCTGGAGAAATGGCTCAGTGGTTAAGAGCACCGTCTGCTCTTCCAGAGGACCCGGGTTCGATTCCCAGCACCCACATGGCAGCTAACAACTGTCTGTAGTTCCAGTTCCAGGCAAACACCAAGCCAAAGAATACATACCACCCTGACCCTAATACCCAACCACCAAATGTTCTAGTGTAAATACAACATCATTACACTTGGGCTCAGATTCAAGGAGAAATACCCTAAATATACTGTTAGCACACAACCTTGTACTCTGAGTCACCCCAAACTGTGTTTTTTCCCTTTAAAAATGATTGTCAACCTCCCCCGATGAGCTCCTCCTGATCTCATTGCAGTAATAGCCTTATGACAGCAGCCCTGCCTTGGCTTGTCTATTAACTAGTGAACCTTGCTTTTGCATCTGGATTCCCCCTGTCCTATGGACTTTCTTGGAGGCACGGATCTGGGCTTAACAGCTGTTTCTAAAAGAGAATAGCTGCAACAATTTAAGTCATGGCAAATGACCTACATAGCCCCAAGTTTTAGTCACATTACCAGTGTCAAATGGAGGTTCCATTTCATGGAGTGTGCCTTAAATATATCTTAAATATATATTTTAATTTTAAAAAAGTGCTTGGCCTTGGACCGGCACTTTGTAGCCCTTTCCCTCCAGAGGAACACCTGACCAAGTCTTGATGTTGGGATGAGGCAATCAGATTTGCCTGGAGTGGATGCTGAACTAAGGCACATTGGGATCTTGGGACCTATGCCCTGGCAGAGATAAGGAGATGGGGAGAAGAAAGAGTGACTGGGAGAAGAGGGAGTTTGAACAAGGAAATACATAGATAAAAAAAATTAGACATTATTCATTGTGTGTGTATTTGTGTGTGTGTGGTAACTACAGTCAAATGTATGCATCTATTGCAACAGTATGTTTTACTTTCAAATCTGAGTCAAGAGTAGCAAAGTGAAACAATAGGAATATAATATTTTCTAGTTTTCAGACTTACTTATTTCAAGAACTCTAAGATTTATGTTTAAAATTATTTTGACAACTAATATGTAAGTAAGAAAGCATCTATTTTTATAACTTTACAATTTTATTTTATTTTGTAAGAATTTATATCAGTAAAAATCATTTAAAAACATATTTACTATCAAGTTTTATCTCATAAAATTGTCTCTCTATATTTTATATAACTACGTTTAGCCAATGCTGAATAACTTACTCACAAACACACAAGAATAAGCACATAATGTATTCACTACTTAGTGGACTTTAAGCAAAAGTATTCTTATTTCACTTAATGAGGATGGATAAATCAAGTGATTTAACACACACACACACACAAAAAAAAAATCTTGATTGTCTGTAGAAGGGTTGCTTAGCAGGAATTTGTGATGGCCATAGTGCATCCATGTGTATTAGGTGTGACCTACTGTGATTTCTTCAGCTGTCGCTGAGCCAAACCTGGCTTGAAAAGTTTTAGACTTAATTTTTTATCATGGATTTTAAAGAAAAAAAGATTTATTACAGTATGGGATTATTTGAACTATTCTAGATGTTTTGCATTTTTATATAAAGTTTGACATTGATTTTTTCTTTTCTTTTTTTATTTTTTGGTAAGCATTTTTTTTTTACTTTTTCTTATTTTTATAGAATGAAGTCTTTTATTTTGTACATGTATCCCTTTGTTCAAACTCCCTTCTTTGTCCCAAACCCTCCCTGTCACTCTCTCTTATCCTAATTTCCCCATCTCCTCCCCAGAAAGGGCAAGAGGTCCCAAGGTGCATTAGTTTAACATCCACTCCAGGCAAATCCAATTTCCTCATCCAAAAATCAAGACTGGGTTAGGTGTTCAAAAAATGGGGTTCAGATCTCAAAAGGGAATTCTCAGTAGAAGAATTACGAATGGCTGAAAGGCAATTGAAAAAGTGCTCATCATCTTTAGCCATCAGAGAAATGCAAATAAAAACAACTTTGAGATACCACCTGACATCTGTTAGATTGGCTAAGATAAAAGACAGAGAGGACAGCCTATGCTGGACAGGATTTTGAGCAAGGGGAACACTCCTCCATTGTTCATTGGAGTGTAAGCTTGTTCAGCCCCTCTGGAACACAGTATGGCAGATTCTCAGAAAATTGAGAATTAATATCCCCAAGGACCCAGCAATACCACTTCTGAGTGTATACCCTAAAGATTCACAGTCACACTCCAAAGACATTAACTCAACTATGTTCATAGGAGAGTTATTTGTAACAGCAAGAACCTGGAAACAACCTAGATGTCCCTCAACTGAAGAATGGATTAACAAACTGTGGTACATCTACACAATGGAGTACTACTCAGCAGTAAGGAAAAATGATATCCTAAAATTTGCAGGCAAATGGATGGATTTGGAAAATATCCTCCTGAGTGAGGTATCACAAACTCAGAAAGATAAGCAGTGTATGTACTCACTCATTAGTGGACTCTAAACAAACAAAGAAACAAACAAGAAAAAAGCAAAGCATGCCCAAGCTGCAAACCACAACCACTGAACAGCTTGGGATCAGAAACACCTTGGACTGACTCCTTGGATCCCACTCCCCCTAGAGGAACACCTGACTCATTCTTGAGGGAGGGAGGAGACAACTGGATCTGCCAGGAGTGGAGACTGAACTAAGCAATATTGGGTCAGTGGGATCATGGGACTGCCTGCTGCCTGGCATGGGAGGGGATGGGGAGTTGTGGAGAAGAAAGAATGACCTGATGTGGTGGTAGGGGAAGGGACCTTGAATAAGGATATACAAGCACAGAAACTGTGACTTCTTTGTTCACAATAATAATAATAAAAAATAAAAAAGCAGTAACAGAAACAAACACAAGAAAATATGGACTTACTACAGAATTCCATTATAACTTAAAATATTAAGACAAATACATATCATATAATTCCATAAAACTTAAAAAATTAAAGTTTTTAAAATTTACAAAGCCAATGAAGTCATGATATTATTCTTAGTATTTCTTTTTTCTTTTTAAAATTTATATATATATATGTATATATATATTTATTATTTGGTATTTTACATCATACACCCCGTCAAACTTAGATATCATACCTCTCAGAATCATGCCCACTCTTATGATTTCCCCATTTACAAAACTGCCCATTCATGCTGCTCATTTACTTACCTGAGCAGAATTAAATTCCCTGTGGCCAGACCACTAAAGAAAACAAATTTTTCCTTACCTACCCCTCTGCTAGTGTCCATCAATGTAGAAGTGGGGCATTGTGTCATTTAGCTAAGTTCTAGCCTTGAGATCTTGTGTACAATGACATTTCTCTCTTTTTATATCTGTTTTTAAAGTCCACTAATGAATCAGTACATATCCTGCTTCTCTTTCTGGTATTGTGATACTTTGCTCAGGAGGATATTCTCCATATCCATCCATTTTACTGCAAATTTTAGAGTATCATTTTTTTCTTAATGCTGGTAGAGGTACCACAGCTTGTTAATCCATTCCTCAGTTGAGGGGCATCTTGGTTGTTTCCAGGTTCTTTGTATTACGAATAATGAACATAGTTGAGCTAGTGCTTTTGGGTGTGAATGTGTGTCTTTAGGGTACATACCGATGAGTGGTATTGTTGGATCCTTGGGTGATTGATTCCCAGTTTTCTGATAAACCACCATACTGTATTCCAAAGTGGCTGAACAAGTTTACACTCCCACCAACAATGGTGGAGTATTCCCCTTGATCTGCATCTTTTCCAGCATAGGCTGTCATCTGTGTTTTTAATCTTAGCCATTCTGACAGGTGTCAGATGGTATCTCAAAGTTGTTTTGATTTGCATTTCTCTGATGGCTAAAGATGATGAGCACTTTTTGAGGTGCCTTTCAGCCATTTGTAATTCTTCTGCTGAGAATTCCCTTTTTAGTTCTTAACCCCATTTTTAAATTGGGTTTTTAAGGGTTTGGAGCTCCAGTGTTTTGAGTTCTCTATGTATTTTAGAGATCAATCATTTGTCACTTGTAGGGTTCGTGAAAATCTTTTCTCATTATGTAGGCTGTCATTTTGCCTTATTGACTATGTCTTTGGCCTTACAGAAGCTTCTCAGTTTCAGGAGATTCCACTTACTGATTGTTGTTCTTCATGTCTGTGCTACTGGGATTATAATTAGGAAGTTTTCACCAGTTCCAATGCATTGGAGGGTATTTCTCACTTTCTTTTCCATCAAGTTCAGTGTATTCAGGTTTATGTTAAGGTTTTTGGTCCACTTGGATTTAAGATTTGTGCAAGGTCATAGGTTTGAATTGATTTTTATTTTTCTACACGGTATCATCCAGTTCTGCCAACACCATTTGTTGAGGATGCTGTTTTTCTTACATTGAATATATTTGACCTCATTGTCAATAATCAAGTGTTCATAGGTGTGTAAGTTAATGCCTGGGTCTTCTATTTGATTCCATTGATTCACAAGACTGTTTTTATGCCAGTACCAAGAAGTATTCATTACTGTGGTTCAGTAGTATAATTTGAAGTTAGGGATGATGATGCCTCCTGAGTTTCTTCGTTGAACAAAATTGTTTTGGCAATCCTGGCTTTCCTGTTATTCCAATTAAAATTGAGTATTGTTCTTTCATGGTCTGTAAAATATTGTGTTGGAATTTTGATAGTAATTGCATTGAAACTGTAGATATCTTTGGTAAGATTGCCATCTGCACTATGTTGATCATACCTATCCAGGAACATGAGAGTCTTTCCATTTTCTTATATCCTCTTCTATTTTTTTCATCAGAGATTTAATTTTTTTAAGTATATCTGATACTTCTTTGGTTATAATTACACCAAGGTATTTATTGCTACTTGCAGCTATTATAAAAGGTGATGTTTCCCTTATTTCTTTTTCAGCCCTTTTATCTTTAGTATTTAAACTCTGATTTCTTAGAGTTAATCTTGTATCCTGCTACATTGCTGACAGTGTTTATCAGCTATTGAAGTCCCCTGGTAGAATTTTGTGGTTCACTTACATATACAATCATGTCATCTGCAAATAAAGTTATTTTGACCTCTTCCTTTCCAATTTGTATCCCTTTAATCTTCTTTTGTTCTCTTATAGCTTTAGCTAAAACTTTGAGAACTATGTTGCATAGATAAGTGGACAGGGGACAGCCTTGTCTAGTTACTGATTTTAGTGGTATTTCTTTGAGTTTTTCTCCGTTTAGTTTGATGTTGGCAGTTGGCTTTTTGTAAATCACCTTTATTATATTTAGATATTTTTCCCTGTATTCCTGCTCTCACCAGGACTTTTATCATGGAGGCATGTTAGATTTTCTCAAAAGCTTTTGCAGCATATAAGGAGATGATCATGTGAGTTTTTCCTTCAATTTGTTTATATGATGCATGACATTAACAGTTTTCCATGTGTTGAACCATCCCTGCATTTCTTGAATGAAGCCTACTTAATCATGGTGAATACATTTTTTAATATGTTACTGGATTCGGTTTACCAGAATTTTGTTGAGAATTTGTGTATCAATGTTCATGAGGGAAATTGGTATGTAATTCTATTTCTTTTTTGCATCTTTGAGTGGATTGGGTATCAGGGTTATTGTGGCCTCATAAAAAGATTTTGGCAATATTCGTTCAGTTTCTAATTTATGAAACAGTTTGAGGAATATTGCAATTAGCTCTTCTTTGAATGCCTTTTAGAACTCTGTACTGAAACCACTTTGGCATGGTTTATTTTTCCTGGGGGGGGACTTTTAATGACTGCTTCAATTTCCTATGGTGTTATAAGACTGTTTAGTTCTTTAATCTGATCTTGGTTTAATTTTGATAAATGGTACCTGTCCAGAAAGCTGTCCTTTTCTTCTAGGTTCTCCATTTTTGTGGAGTATAGATTTTTATAGTATGACCTGATAATTCTCTGAATTTCCTGGGATCCTGTTGTTATGTCCCACTTTTCATTTCTGATTTTGTTGATTTTGATATTCTCTCTCTGCCTTTTATTCAGTTTGGGTAAGGGTTTATCTATCTTGTTGACTTTCTCAAAGAACGAACTCTTTGATTCATTGATTTTCTGTATTGTTCTTTTTGTTTTAATTGTGTTGATTTCAGCTCTAAGTTTGATTATTTCATACTGTCTATTCCTTCTAGATGAGTTTGCTTTTATTTGTTCTAAGGCTTTCAGCTGAGTTGTTAGTTCTCTAACGTGGGTTTTTCCAATCTTTTCATTTAGGCATCTAGGGCTGTAAATTTTCCCCTTAAGACTTCTGTCATTGTATCCCATAAGACTGCATAAGTTATGGATGCATTTTTGTTAAATTCTAGAAAGTCTTTGATTTCTTTCTTAATTTCTTCCTTGATCCAAAGGTGATTGAGTTTAGTGATGTTTAATTTCCATGAATAGGCAGGCTTTCTGTGATTCTTGGTGTTGATAAACTCTAACTTTAGACCATTTTGATCTGATATGGTACAAGGAATTTTACCCTTTTTTGTATGTGTTGATATTTGCTTGATGACCTAGTATGTCGTTTTAGAGAAAGTTCCATGGAGTGCTGAGAAATATGTATATTCCTTTTTGTTTGGGTGGAAGGTTTGGTCTATACCTATTAAGTTGATTTATGTCATAGCTTATGCTAGATCCCTTATTTCTCTGTTGTGTTTCTGTCTGGTTCAACTATCCAAGGGTGAAAGTGGGGTGTTGAGCTCTACCACCACTACTGTGTCAACTTTATGCATAAGGTGTTTCCTTTACATATGTAGATGCCCTTGTGATGGGGGAAATGATATTCAGGATTGAGATTTCATCTTGTTAAATTTTACCTGAGATGAATAAGGAGTGACCTTCCTTGTCTCTTTTTATTGATTTTAGTTTAAAGTCTATTTTGTTAGATAATAAAATGGCTTTGCCAGCTTTTTTCTTAGAGCCATTTGAATGGAAAGACTTATTCTAACCCTTTACTCTAAGCCTATGTCTGTCTTTAAAGTTGAGGTGTATTTCTTGTATGCAGCAGAAAAAATGATTTTGTTTTTGTATCCATCATGTTAGGGTATGTCTTTTCATAGGTGAGTTGACTCCACTGTGATTAAGAAATATTAATGACCGATAATAAATATTTCCCATCATTTTTGGTAGTAGCTTGTATTTCCTTTTATTTCAGGAGGGAGATTTCCTCTGTGGCCTTGTCAATTGTCTGTGGTTACATGGGTGTTTCTAGTCTCCTTAGGTTGGAGTGTTCCCTCTAGGGATTTTTGCAGGGCTGGATTTGTGGTAAGGTATTGTTTAAATCTGGTTATATCTAGAAATATCTTGTTTATTCCATGTATGTTGATTGATAGTTTTGCTGAGTATAGTATTCTAGGTTGGCATCCTTGCACTTTTTGTTTCTGTAAAGTATATTACCAGGACCTTTCATTGCTTCCATTGAATAGTTGGGTGTTATTCTGTTGGGTCTCCCTTTACAGGTGATTTACTTGATGACCTAGTATGTCATTTTAGAGAAAGTTCCATGGAGTGCTGAGAAATATGTATATTCCTTTTTGTTTGGGTGGAAGTTTTGGTATTTATCTATTAAGTCTATTTGGGTCATAACTTCTGTTATATCCCTTATTTTTTCTGTTGAGTTTCTGTCTGGTTGACTTATCTAAGGGTGAAAGTGGGTTATTGAAGACTCCCACTATTCATGTTGAGGTGATATGTGCTTTAAGGTTTAATAGTGTTTCTTTTACATATGTAGGTGCCCTTGTGTTGGGGAAATAAATATTCAGAAGCAAGTAGTTCTACAGCATCAAGACCCAAACATAACAATGAAGAGGAAATCACCTTAGAAACATCTTATGAAGCTAATAGAAGTCTTAAAAGAGAATGTAAAAAAAACTCCCTTTAGGAAATAGAAGAAAACACAAACAATAAATTCCTGAAAGAAAATAAAGACAACCAAGAAAAGGGAAATAAACAGGTGAGGAAAACATTCCAGAAATTAAAAAGCGAAATAGAAGCAAGAAAGAAGGCACAAATCAAAACACAGCTAGAAATAGAAAACCTAAAGAAAAGAATTGGAGCCTAAAATTCAAGAATAACCAACAGAATCCAAGAGTTGCAATAATGTCTGGAATAGAAGACTCAACAGTGGAAATAAATACATCAGTTAAACAAAGCACTAAAAGCAAAAATGTTCTCACACAAAATGTCCAGGAAATCTGGGACAACATGCAATGGAAGAACGAGGGATTAACTTGAATCTAAGGAGAAGAACATGAGTTGCCTGTATTTTTAACAAACATAATACTGGATGACATTAAGGTTATTTTTCTGAAATTTTTTTAAATTAATTATTTACATTATATGCTGACAAATTGAAAAATATATTTTTAAAAATCTACATTATAAAACTATAGTTAGATTTTAAAAGAAATTTGTACTTAATGTATTTTGATTTACTTATGACATTGTATATAATGTTCCACAGAGGTAACAGAAAGTAATTTGCCCAGTTTGGCAAATGGTAACAAAAAGAATTATAACTTGGTCCCTACTAAACTTTTCACCATTGAGATTATGTGAAATTGACATTTAATAAATTTTAAGTGGCTTAATTGTACCAAATTGCTATTTCTTTCTTATAGCCAAATTGGAAAATAATATAACTGTCCTCTTATGTCTCATTGAAAATGCCAAGACATAAAGATCTCAAAGCAATATTTCAGATGAGTCTTTTAGAGTGTCCCTACATAAAATGAACTGAGTGATTTAGCTCATAGAAGTTTATTTTCCCATATTTATGAAAGATAAAGTTTGAGATCACACTAGCAGTGGGAAAGTTGCTATGCAGGACTTTTGGAAAATCTATGCTATGGACCTCCAAGAGCTTGGGAGTTTAATTGTACATGTGGAATTTCTTTAGTTTGTAAAATCATCATTTCAGTGGCATTGAAAATGGAAGAAGAAATTTTTTTGTATCTCATTTCTTTCTATGTGCTTATCTTCATTTCTTACTTTTCCTTTATTAAAGGGTTAACATTAAGAACTGTTTTAGCATTTGTATCTCTGTAAGAACTCTTATTCTAAACACAGTTGGTCTATGGTACAGAAAATCAAGAACATCCTATTGTTTTTGAGGGTGAAGCAACCATATCACTCTACTATCCATTCTTAAGTCATGGCTAAATGTCTCATTACAAATGATTTCTATTCTTTAATTATGAATAAAGTCACATTTTTTTATCCTTGTATATCCTTACCAAGGTCCCTTCCCCCTCCCACCCCCATCAGTCACTCTCTCCTCCACATCTCCCCATCTCCTCCCCAGCAAGGGCAGGAGGTCCCAAGGTTCCAATATTGCTCAGTTCAGCATCCACTCCTGGCTGATCCAGTTTCTTCACTCCAACATCAAAACTAAGTCAGGTGTTTCTCTAGTGGGAGTGGGATCCAAGGTGTCATTCCCAGGTGTTTCAGATACAAAGCTGTTCAGGGGTTGTGGTTTGCACCTTGGACATGTTTTGCTTTTTACTTTTTTTTGTTTAGAGTTCACTAATGAGTGAGTACATCCCCTGCTTATATTTCTGGGTTTGAGACACCTCACTCAGGAGGATATTCTCCAAATCCATCCATTTGCCTGAAAATTTAAGGATATCATTTTTTTTCTTACTGTTGAGTAGTACTCCATTGTGTAGATGGACCACAGTTTGTTAATACATTCTTCAGTTGAGGGGCATCCAGGTTGCTTCGAGGTTCTTGGTATTACAAATAATGCTGCTATGGACATAGTTGAGCTAATGCCTTTCGAGTGCAAATGTGCATCTTTCCAGTATACACCCACATGTGATATTGCTGGATCCTTGGGGAGGTTGATTCCCAGTTTTCTGAGAAACCACCATACTGCATTCGTTGTAGACTTGTATTATTACAACCATTCTGAAACATTCAGGGCTTACTCTCATAGAAAGGACTCAATGTTACTTCTGCACCTATTGGCCAACTCCTAATATTTTCTGATGTGGCTCAAGTCCTTGTAAGGTAATTATGTACTTTCCTAGCTACTTTTTATCTAAGATGTTTTACTGAGTTCCTTTTGAAATCAAGAAGTGGTATAGCAAGATGCTTGTCTAGAAAGCAAGCTCTACTGAATATGTTCTTCTGGTAGTAAATAGTCTTATGTAGATGTGAAAATAATATTTCTTATTCAAAAGTGAGAAAACTGCTACTGAAAATCCATGAAATACAAAATATTTTATTAGATCATATCATTTATTTCCTCATAACAGTGTTTCCATTTTCCTATTCATGTTTTCATTTTCCCTCCATTAATATGTTTACTTTAAGCAAAATGTGGGATTCCACATTTGGTCATATTTGCAAAATCCTTGAAATGATTGAGTGTAGGCTGACAGTCTGTAGATGTGTGGAAGCAAATACAGGGGCTCTATGTTCACTGCATGCCCAGAAGTAATATTACATAGATTATAATGAAGGTCGCTATAGTGATGGAAAGATGATTCAGTGGTTCTTGAAGAGGTGTCCTTGAAGAAAAACTAGTCTAATTCATAGAACTCACATTGAGTTTCATAACCTATTGTGGAATATTATTTTAACTGAGCAAAAAAAAGTCTTACATTTGTTTATGCTACAGAATATTGCTTTAACTGTGTGAAAGTGTGTTATTTTTCTTTTTGCTACATTTGTTTAAGTATGTAAGAATATGCTGTGCTTGTTTTACCTGGTCTTCCTAAGGTATTTGGTTGGTCTATAGAAAGCTGAACATCCAATAACTAGGCATATAGAAAGGATAAGTGTGGCTGGCAGGCAGAGAGAATAAGTAGGAGAAATAAGAGGAGGATGATGAAGCTAGCAGATCAGCCAGCAGACATGAGAAGCAATGAAAGTCAGCTATGAGTAGTCAGAAGTTTCTCTGTCCTGTCTGTCTGGTCCCCAAGTCATTCAGTCCACTTAATCACAAAAAGGTTTATATTAACTTTAAAGAGCTTGGAAAATGTCTCAGGCATATCACTGACTAGCTCTTAGAAATGAAAGTTAAAAGAGCTATATTAACCAAAAGCTCATTTCTATTTTTAGCCATGTGGCTCTGTATTTTTTTTCTCACTGCAGCATTATGTCATCTGACTTTCTCTGAGATTGGCTAGCTTCTCTCTGCTCTTTCTTCCCCAGAATTCTCATTGTCTGGTCACCCTGCCTATAATTCCTGTTGGCCTAGCTTTTGACCAGTTAGCACTTTTAAACCATTATTTACAATGATAAATATTTACAGTATACAAAAGCATAGTCCCACAAAATTTTCCTTTTATTATTTTTATTAAATATACAATATATCACCACAGATATTTAGAAAGAAAGAAAAGTAAAATTCCCCAGGCTAATGGTAGAAAAAAAAGAAACAGATTAAGTTAAAATAGCTAAGCCAGAAATGAGTCTAAGCTAGGCTAAACATTCAAAACTAATAAGTCTTTATATCATGATTTGTGAGCTGGTTGATGACCAAAAAAAAAAAAAAAAAAAAAAAAAAAAAAGACAGGTAAAGAAACCATTTATAACTCCGGTTCCAAGGCATCTGAATTTCTTGTCTAATGTCTGTAGACACATACTGCACAAACAAACAGCAAACCTAAACACTTATATACATAAGGTAAAATTAATAAAAGGGGTGCATATAAATTCAATATGCATTATTTTCCTTGTCTTTTTAAAGAAATTAATCTCTCAAATATTACATCCCAACTGTAGTTTCTCCTCTTTTTTTTCTTCCCAATTTTCACTTTCCTTCTTCCCCAGATCCACTCTTCCAGGGAGGCTTCCCAGGAATATCAAACAAGTCATATTGAGTTGCAATAAGAGAATAAAAATCCCCTCATTAAAGCAGGATTATACATAATAGCATGAACCTGGAAATATCTCAGAAGCCCCTCAAGTGAAGAATGGATTAACAAGCTGTGGTACATCTACACAATGGAGTCCTGAACAGCCTGGGATCTAAAACACTTTGACCAGCATCTTGGAGCCCATTCCTTCCAGAGGAACACCATACCCAGTCTTTATTATGGGATGAGGAAAGAGGATTTGCCTGAAGTGGATGCTGAACTAAACCACCTTGGGACCTTGGGACCTCCTGCCTTTGCTAGGGAGGAAATAAGGAGATAAGTAGAAGAGAGAGTGACTGGAAGAGGCAAGAGGGGGAAGGGAGTTTTAACAAGGGGATACATGGATTAAAAAATTGAGACTTTACACATAATAAAAATATGTACACAGCAAATAATAACAAAAACTGAATGTTAGAAAATACCCAATAAAATAAAAACTAACATCTCATGAAAAAAAAAGAAATGTAAAGTAGTACTGTTCTTTAGGAAGAGTATGTTTAGTCAATAACACAAAAGTAGAGAAATTATGAGATCTGTCAACCCCCTTTACTGGGCTAAAATTGGAATAAAATAAGTTGAAGTGTTTAATAGACATTGCCTTGCACTACTTACTGAAGTACTGGTCCTGTTAGCCAGAAGAAGTTCTGGTGTGCTGCACTGTTGAATAAATGTAAGTAAAAATAATGCCTCATAAATATCAAGAGAGGATATTTAATTCATTCTTGCCAAAGAAGTAAAAAGTTTCAGGTATAATTTGACCAGGTTTCATCAATGCACAATGTTAATTTGTATAAAATATCCCATTGTCCCTCATAAATCAGTATAATCATATTCAGCCAAAATATTTATCATATAGTGCAAATATTCTAGCTATATTATCCTAATGTGTTTGCATAAAACCATTCTAGAAGAACTTAATTGATTTTTTCCATAAAATACTGAACTAAAATGATGTTCAAGAGTATATGCTATTTATCTACATTTTTACTTAATTAATACTAATTTGTTCATTATAGATAATCTTTTTGATATATGTTTATATAGTTTCCATGTGTTTGGTTTAATATTATAAATGTATATTTACCGGGCAATTGGCCTGTTGTTTTCTTTCTTGTTGTCATATTTTTACCTTCTTTTGATAGCAGAGTAATACTTGATATGTAGAACGTATTTAGAAATGCTTCTTTTTATTTTTTTGAATAATTTAAAAAGTATCTTACTGAAAATGTTTAATAAAACTTTGGTAGAAAAAAAAAAGTAGGATCAAGACAACCCATTAGAAGAAAAAAGATCCCAAAAGTAGAAAAGAGAATCAGATACACCTCCTGCTCCCACTGTTAAGAATCCCACAAAATCCCGAAGCTACAAAACCATAACAGATAAGCAGAGGACCTAGGTCAGACCCATGCAGGCACTCTGATTGCCAATTCAGTCTCGATCTGCCCCTATCATCCCAGGTTAGTTGATTCTATGAGTTTTCTTTTTTTGTTTGTTTGTTAAACCAAGCTTTATTGATAAAATGGAATTCGAAATATCTTACTAGGAACAGCAGCAGGACCAGCCAATCATGATAGGAAAGAATGTGGCAGTGTCCTACTCTGTAGGAAGCTGCTGCTCACCAGTTAGTAACTGAATGTATGGACTCATAAAGAAGTGCAAAGAATCAGGGCACCTGAGCCCCAAACTGATACTCTCGTGAATACGTGGTCTCACTCACCTGCAGTGCTTGGCTGCAAGGGGAGGATGTCCTAGGGACAGGTAAGAAGGCAGGATTGGATTAACAAGCCAATCCCTTGCCAGAACACAGACAGATTTCCAAAGCTCCCTGGATGTTCAGCTTTGTAAGATTTTGGAATTCTTCATAATCATGTGCACATGAGCATCTAGCTATGTGGCCGCTGTTTTCCCTATCCCAGCCCCAAGTCCAAACACAGCCTGACTAGATCTGCTGTGTCACACAACAAGCTGAACATTTCCTTTTTCATTGATAGTGATTTTAAAGCAGTTCATAATTAAATATGAGCGCTTTGTACAAGGACAATTACACTTTACAAAAACCAAAATCATACAACAAAAATTGCTGGAGTCTGATTTACAACATGAATTATGGTTTGAAATCACATTTACATAAGTCTCAAATTTACAATTAAAAAAAAAAAATCTGTTCTGGGCTAGCTGTTCCACTGCTGGAGCTTTCTGCTGTAGTCCCTCACCATGTCGTACCCCTTCCTTAAAGTTGATGATGGATGTTAAAAGGTTCAGCAAAGTTGAGCTGTGCTCTCCTTTGGAGGTGAAGGCGAATCCATGGCTAGATGAGCAGCTTTACCACATATCATCAGTTGATGTAGAATCAGTGTCATCGTTTTTGTAAGGATTTAGGCTATTGTAAACGGCTTCAATCACATTCTGCTTGCTTGCCAGTTCACCCCCTGGTGGAAGGCTGGGGATGTTCTCACTCACTAATGTTCACATCACATGGACTAAGTCAAGAACGCCTTCCCCCTGCTTCTTTATGATTTCTTCTACTCTGCACTCCAGGTACTTGTCCAGCTCTGCCTCCTTCTTCACAGCTTCTGTGTATGGGTTTTCTTATGGTGTCCTTGAAACCTCTGGCATCTACAGTCCTTCTGCATCCATTTCCACAGAATTCCCCAGATCTTTATAATGTTTGACTGTGGGTCTCTGCATCTGTTTCCTACATCTGCTAGATGAAACTTCTGTAATAAAAATTAAGAAGGATCCTGTCTACCAGTAGAGCCTAGTATCATTAGGAATTATGCCATTGACTTTTTTCCCCTTTGTGTTTGGGGAAAAAAATCTATTCTAGGAATCTGTGATATTTAGCATCTGATTCCTGGCCTTCCAGGCAGTGTTTGCCATGGGCTACTGCTCCTGCAATGAGAGGAGGACCACTCTCTTTCTGGACCAGTCATTGATTTTTCTACTCACACATGTTTTGTGGCACCCTTACTCAAGCACATTTTAGAGGTAGGATAAGTTGAGAGTTATAAGTTTTGCGGCTGAGTTGGTGTCAAAAACCCTTCAGTGGAGGCCTTGCCAGATTATAGCATATGGCCTGTTAAGGCTTCATTATCCTTATTACTATAAGGCTTAGCTAGCATTATCCTCATGAATTCTAAAAAATGAAAAATATAAAAGAAATGAAAATTTTTCTTGATAGACACTGCTAAGGAAAGTTAAATAAGGATAAGACAAACAATTTAAATAAACTTGTAACCCATAAAAAAATAGAAGCAGTCATTAAAAGTCTTCCAACCAAAAAAAAAGCCCCAAATCAGACAGTATTAGGATAGACATTTTTAATATGTTCAAAGAAGAACTAATACTAGTCCTCCTCAATTTTTTTCCACAAAATAAAAACAGAGAGAACATTTTGTGAGTTTATAGTCATCTTAATACCAGAGCAAACAAAGACTCAATAAAGAAAGAAAATTACAGACCAGTTTCCTTCAGGAATATTAATGCAAAAGTATTCAATAAAATAGTCACAAACAGAATTCAAGAACACATCAAAAAAGATCATGATCATAATCAGGTGGCTTCATTGCAGAAAAGCAGGAATGATTCAACATAAAAAAAAAATCTGTCAATGTCATTAACCATAAAACAAAATGGAAGAACAATGCCACATGATCATTTTATTACATGCTGAAAAAGCCTATAACAAAATTCAATAGTCAACATTTTTACTATTAATAGGTCAATGAGAGTCACAATATATAAAAGGAAATGATGCATATTACACATTTTATTTTACATTCTACTGATTTCTACTAACACAAAAATTTTATCATATTTAGGCAAAAAAATTACAAGATGGGGATATGTCTCTGTCAAAGAGCCCATAAGCTAAATGTGCAAAGACCTGCATTTAAACCTGAGTACTCAAAAAAAAAAATCAAAGAAAGAAATAAAAATCATGCAGTCTTAGTAATTTTGTTATACAATTTTCTGGTTTATGAAAGAAATAAATGTCTTAAGTAAAAAATAATTTCTGTTTAATTTTTTCTATAAAAAAACATATGAAAACATTAACATTCAAAGTATTACCATTAATATTCTTTGGTATTAAAGTATTAGTGATGATAAAATTAATTTTCTCTAATGTAAAAATTCAGATATCTGGTTTTCCTTTGCTAATATTATATTTTTTTCTTGAAAATTGGGATTCAAATGCTTTATATTTGCCATATAAAATTTCTGTTTAAAAACTTGAAATATATCCTTGGGTCACTTTGCTTTGGTTTCATTTGTTAAAATATACTAATGTTCTACCTTCAATTGATAGATAGTTCTTTTGGTGCTAATCTGCATAGACATCTCTACCTTAAACTATGATATGTATGCTTTACTAACTCTAACACTTTCCTATGAAGAAATACTATCATTATTATGTACTAAAGAAATCTTAATAATTGAAGGAAAAGAGATCAAATCAGAAGACAAGAATAGCAGTTACAAAAGAATAATTTTAACTGTAATTTTGACATTGAGAGTAGATTATCAGAGCCTCAAGAGTGAATTTTCCTCTGTGTATCCTATTATTAGTGTTTTAGAACATAGTCAAAATTTTGAGTCACTATCCAAAAAGAATAGTGATTCCTTCAAGTGCGTGCTTTTTCACCTATACTTACACATGCTATAATTATTTCAAACTGGCACAATTTGCTGAAGTCAGAGAATAATCTTTGCTAGGATGAACCACAGTGGCTTCATAAAAATTAATTTGGGTGGCGGGGCAGCTCGTGGCGTTTTGGGGGGTTCCTGGCCGTGATAATCCTGACTGTGGCAGGAGGGCGCATCTAGGGCAGACATCCTCGAGAATGCCCATGCGAAGGGCAGCTTCAGCAAGTACCTGCGTCGGCATACATTGTCGGCACTCATTCTCCTTTGGCAGGAAAACTAGGAAAGGAATTGGCTGTGGATTTGCTGGCTGCTCCAGGCACAAAGCCTGTGACGTTCTAGGATGTGGCCGTGTTCTTCAACCAGAATTAGTGGCTGTACCTGGACTCTGCACAGAGAAGCCTGTACCGTGAGGTGATGCTGGAGAACTACAGCAACCTGGCCTCTCTGGGGATCCAGGCTTCAATACTTCAGGTGATTGGCAAACTGCGAAAAGGACAAGACCCCTGCATGGGAAGAGAAGACCCTGAATACACCTGCTTGATTTCCAGATTTGCCCAGAGATAGAAACTTTGCCTGCCATACAAGACATTTTTATTGAAGAAACATCTTATAGGCTAATGAAGCAGGAGGGTTCTCACTGGAAAACCAAATTTGGAGGTGTGAAATCTGAGTGCCTAATAGCACAAGGGTAAGAAAAGAAAGTTCATGAGCAGGGGGCAGCTTCCCCCAAGGAAACTGTCAGGGAAGATGGAAGTCCCACAGGGCCTGAGCTAGATAAACCCTTGTTTGTAAATAAAGTACTTGTCTCACAAGAGACCGATCCCCTAGAAAGGGTACCTAGTCAGTATCACACTTTGGAGAAAGAGTTACCCCAGGATTTTGACTTAATGAGAAGCTTCCAGATTAACTGAGGACAAAAACTTTATGTCTGCAATGAATGTGGGAAGTGTTTTAGCCAAAGTCTTCATCTTCTTGAGTACCAGAGGATTCACACTGAGGAGAAACCGTGTAAGTGTAATGAGTGTGGGCAAAGCTCCATCCATAGGTCTTCCCTGCTGACTCACCAGAGAACACACACTGGAGAGAAACCATTCAAATGTAGTGAGTGTGAGAAAGCATTTGGCAGCAGTTCCACACTCATCAAACATCTGAGGATGCACACTGGAGAGAAACCTTACCGATGCCGAGAATGTGGGAAGGTCTTCAGCCAGTGTTCAACCCTCACTGTGCACCAGAGGATTCACACTGGGGAAAAGTTCTATAAATGTGCTGAGTGTGACAAGGCCTTTAATTGCAGAGCAAAGCTTCACAGACATCAGAGAATTCACACAGGCAAGAAGACCTATAAATGTGCTGAGTGTGGGAAAGGCTACAGTCAGTTTCCATCCCTAACTGACTGTATACTGGAGACTCCATATGGGAGAACAACTTTGCCAGTGCTTACAGAGTGGGAGAACCTTTATATCGCAGTATGAACCTGCCATGAGATATGTTTTAAATGAGGTTTATTTTGTGAGAATCACTTACAAAACAGAGAAGGTTTTAAGAGGAAGTGAAGGGATAACCACACACCGCAAAACAGAACTCCCGTGCCACCGGCCCGGCACCGCACACTTCCCGGAAACCCCGCCAAATCTGGAGAGCTCCCAGCCCTGCACAAGAGAACACTTGCTTCCTGTCTCTCTCCAGGTGTTGTCCGAAGCTCATTCTCATTGACCACGCCCCTCTCGGCTCCGGCACTCTGCCACAATCCGCTCATATGTGTAGCTTCTGATTTCCTGCTGCCTCTCCCCCTTTTGTCTAAATAGGAAGATTCTAAACTAGGTATAAAACTACATACTATAGGGATCATCATAAGGCAGTGTCTGGGGAAAAGAAAGGTTCTAACATAAGTGAGGTCAAACTACCACTAACAAACAACAACTACAAAGTGCAAGTTAATATCTAAAATGTTGATATGAGAAAATGCACAGGGATTGCTTTAAGGCTGTTTATCTTAAACAATAACGTTCTAACACCCGAGTGTCTTTGCTGAAATGTGAAGTAATAACAACCTCAACTATCTAATCTTCAACACCATCAAGACCCGAGAAGGAAAATATATACCTGAAGTTGGAAGTATGAAGTAACTTCCACAATTTAGGAGAAGACGACAGTTAACTACCTGGACAGTTATCCACCACTTCTCTGTACAACAGGAGCATCCATCCTTGTGGCTACTGGTCTATGATATCTGACAAGTCTCCATAGAAGCAGGGTTGTTTTTGGTAGGACCGTCTTATCCTGTCTAGGCAGGCTTCCGCTGTCTCTATCCCTCATCCTGCTCGTCCATTTCGGACAGTGAGCACGCTGACAGCAGTCGGGGGGGTAAGTGCAGTCCTTTGCTCCTCAGGCCATTAT